>JAODUH010005899.1:20115-32228 GCA_027564835.1 Typhlichthys subterraneus | reverse complement strand
AGAGAGAGAGAGAGAGAGAGAGAGAGAGAGAGAGAGAGAGAGAGAGAGAGAGAGAGAGAGAGATAGAGAGAGAGAGAATCACATTTAAGGCATTTCGATTAAAAATATTATGTTGGATATGTCTAAGTGTATGCATTTCTCGCTGGTCTGCATTGGCATCCACTAATCACATGCTTAGATGCAAACACAGCAGTAATAAGATAGCTATGGCAGCATTAAAACAGTGGCTGGCTGGAGGGAGGAACGTGTGTAGGTGTGTGTGAGTGTGCAGGTGTGTGTAGGTGTGTGTGTGTGTGTGTGTGTGTGCATGTATGTGGCAGGGGGAACCACAGCAAAACTGCTCACTGTGTTATTCTTCATCCCAATGCCTCTTTCTCCATTGTCTTCTTTACGACTCAGAATTGACTCTTGCCATACTGCTCCCTCGTGATTTTGGCCCTATGCACCATTTTAAGGGTATGGAATAATACATACAGATTTGTAGTTATTAAAGCTCACTGGGTTCAGGAAAGTGATTAACTTGTCGGCATGGAAACATTATGATTATTCTTGATTGCTAATCTTTTCTAGACTATACTTTTCCAAATGGACAAATGTAACTTTATTATATGTTAACACTTAGGTCACTGGGTTACACTATTCCTTTAAAGTGTTTACAGCTAATAACTTAGGTTCTCAATGGTAGTTTTCAGGTTTGGCCATATTAAGTCCTGTAAGGCCACATGCCACAATGCAATGCTAAGGGGACAGCAGCACTCCGGCCTTGCGATGAAGGACATCAGGATACACTGCGTCACGTACGGGGACATGACAGATCTCTACAACATGGCTACTAAGTCACCTCCAAAGAGGATAGCTTTTGTAATCATTGTCGGCTGGTTGGGGGAACAAAAAGAACTGCATCAAAATAAGTTATAATTTTCTTTTTAAACCTGCCAACCCCCCATTGTTTGAAGCTTGGCTAAAGCTGTGGTTAGCCGAGTTTGTTGTCAACGTACAGTATTGGTAACAGTATATTTCCTTCTGTGATTTGCCTCTTGGGTTCTGCCGCATACTCAAGGAGCATTTGTTGTGGCACAATAGTTAAGCTGTTCTGGGGATACTTAAATGGACTTGAAGTGTATGTGGTACCTTATGTGAGTGTGCAGGAGTTTATGTGCATTTGTATGGGACTTTATCTGCCTCTGTACTGAACCACACAAACTAAATGAGGTTTCTGCCATCAGTCAATCCATTTCCAGAGACATCTTTACTCTGCTGTAGTGTGATGATGTGGCTAGCAGCTAATCTGTTGGTGGAAGTGGCCAATTGTCTCAAATACCTTTTTAAGTAGTCATACGCTGACAATTTCAAAGCTGACAATTTCAAAACGTACTCAAATCTTTGTGGCAAATTATACGCGTTTAATGATTGGGGTAATCTCAGACGTCCTTGAATTAGGAGTAGATTCATAATGGGACCACTAGACCACTAACCATCTGATTTGGCATGCCTGGGAGATTCTGTCCAGTGATGTGCAATTGTTTACCCTGTGGCTTGTAAGCATTGTCTTAAAACAAGTAGCCATACATAGAATAGTTATTCTGTTTTATGCAGTGCCAAAAAAAGCTGTTCATTTAATTAGTGGGTGATATTGATCATGTTTACATTATAGTCTGATGATTACCACTGTGGTTTTCTGATTACGTTACAAATGAGCAAATTTACCGTTAGATGCATGTGTTTCTATGCAAATTCAAGGGAATATTTTAATAACTTCTACTGTAGGTGCAAAACCACACGTCTCCTTCTCTAATGTGCATGTGTTTAAGTGTTGAAATGGCTGTGATGAAATGGCTCTACAATTGGACAAATGAGTGTTGATTCGGGTGGATGGGCTGAACATGTTTTAGCCCTAAGAAACCTGGCAAAGATAATGATAGATTCCTGGCACATCAAAGTGGGTCTAAATCTAATCTAGAAGGCACCCAGACGCCTGTGCAAAGTTAAGCACTATTAATCTTGGCACACGCCCCAATACACAAAAACAGCAACATGGGTAGATAAAAACAACCAAACACTCTCATGGGCGCACACAGATGTAATGCATAATAAATACACAAAGACAAAGCATAATTTATACCATCCACTTCGAACTAGGTTGTGCTACTTATAGAAATATAACCTAATGTTTGTCATCTGAGAGAGTATAACTGATTAGAAAGTTTGCATAATTAATTGGAATGAATATGATGTTTTGTGAAAATACATTCACAATTATAACTGCCCAAACATTGTGTTAAATGGATGGTTTATTATTCACAGTGGGGTATGCAAATACATAATGGAAATTAAAGGATTAGTCATACATTTAAATTAATATTTGCTAAAAATCAAGTACTAATCTAAGAGACAACAAACACACACACACACGCACACGCGCACACACCTCGTTTCTCACATGCACATGCATACAAACCTATGTGCAATCATGAACACCATGCTAACTCACCCTCACACCAAGGGGCAAGTGCGCGCCCGCTCACCCACACCCCCCCCCCCCCACACACACACACACACACACACAGAAGTTATTTTTATAGGCTTTAGCCTACTTACACATTTCTAATTACTTTACGTTAATGCAATGTAACTTAATGTAGAGAATACACTATAGTCAAAGTATAAACCTCCACCACAGACATTATGTCTGACACGCATCAGTGATAACATCGGCACGATAGGCTATATTGCAGTAGGCTACAGACTATTTTATGCAACCGTTTCTGAGTGAAGAAGCGTCCTGTTCGGTATTTCTGCTCGTTAAAATCACCATTGCCAAGACTTCACGGAGGCGCACGGAGGCGCAGAAATGGCTGTCGAGTCATATGTCCTCGTTTGAACCGTAGGCCTAGCACATCAGTCACAGACTCACAGCTGAGGCACGTCTCACAAGTTCACCATAATTCTCATTGGCTGTAAGAACATGAGTCAATATAAGCGTCTTATAGAGCTCTAGACTATAGCGAATGTGGCAATAGGCTTACATATGTTACATATTTAATATTTGCAGCATACATATTTTTTACAGACAAAATGCTGCATATTTGCGTTAAAATTAAACCGAGCACCTTCGTCTCTTTGTCGACATTAATCCCATTACTTTGGCAAAATGAGACTCCATGAAATCCGAACGGAACACTGTGCCTCTAAAATATCAAGGTAGATAAGGGACAGTGCGAATTAGTGAGTTGAGTTTATGCTGTCTCATGGTCTACGCTCTTCCGATACCAACGACAGCGTCGCGCAAAAAGTATGCTACATTTTTTTGTGTTGTTTGCCCACGTAAATAAACATAGTCTAATCACTGTAGCCTACAATTCAGGCTAAAATATTCAATAAAAAACACGCAGTTTAGGGGTAAACGACAAACACCCGAATAAATATATATCTCTGTAAAACAAAAACAAAAACTACCACTGAAACATCTAGTCGTAGGCTATAACATTCAGATGATGTCAGACAGTTTACGTATAGCCTACCGTTGCCGGTGGTGAGACACTTTTACCGAAGAGTTGCGTGTCTAGAGCCCGAAGAGGGGCATGTGTGCGTCATGCAGGCGGACCAGCAGAGAGGAGGAGGAATTTATCGGATTTTGAGAGGAGAGGGACTTAGCTTTAGCCTGCTGGCAGAGAGCGCCTGGATGCGGCAGCATCGTCTGCAGCGCTCCAGCTGCCACATCTAGCCAGGGAGGGGCGCACTCGACTCATATATTGCACCACTAGTAACTCATTCGCTGCCAACAGCGGGATGGCAGACCAGACTGTCGTATATGGGCGGGCTGCATTCGTCTGACTGGGACATATAGGCATATTGTAGCCTAAACAGTCCGTGACGTTATGCGACATTTCATCAAAGCAGACTTTTTATGTAACCATGGACCAGGAGTCAGGACCAATTTGAATAATGCATTTGTTTAGGTTAGCCTAATACGAATGTATGGGCACATAGCCCACAAATGCCTATATTGTTAACTTAAATCATCATCAAGAGTCCACTTAACTGTGGGGACAAGTAGTACATTCTCAGTTTGGGGTTGTTATTCTCCTCTATCTTCACTTAAGTTTCTGTATTCATGTGTGTGTTTCTTTCAAACAAAGGCATGAAATACACTTCATGCAGAATGTTTCTCCTATTTCCCTCTCCCATTTCCAAGTTCCATATATTTGTTCCCTCATCATTCTCTCTTTTTTGTAACCTTTCTTTTTATCTCTTTCACTCCTTCTCAGTCCCTCTCTCAAATCCAGACTGCAGCAATGGCAGGACCAGGGATCAATATCAAAGCTTTGCATAATTCAGGAGCTCCTTCACTAATGTATGATCATGCCACACACCACTTTGAGAGAAAGCCTCCCACCTCTCACTGTTAAGTCTCTCTCTCTCTCTCTGAGTAATTTATTCCATACAATACAGTAAATTAGGCTACTGCTTAGTTACTTTAATGGAAAATGCTGATGGCGACTGACCTTCGGTTTACCATTGACAGGGTCCTTTGTCCACACAGCAGGCTATACATTTTTTTCCAGCTGCTGGAATCAATTATTATGGGTTTGGCTGTTTTCCTCTTTTACTTTATTTTACTTTACGTAAATGTTACGTTACGATACCTCTGCAAAACATCTGTGAAATATGGCACCATTAAAACCTGCACAGTAAACGGCAGATTCCTTCCCCCTACTGGAGCAGTTACACAGTGCCAGTATGACAGTGTGTCTCTGGGATTAGAGCAGCATCCATGATGACATGGCATTTCAGCACTATTAGATTAGCATTGTCTATAGCTGGTATAGCTACAGACTGTTGTATTTATTTGCCATATGCAGAGGCCCATTGTTGACTTTCAGTTAGTTTTCTCTCCTCCTTCATTGTGTTAACTTGCTTCTTGCTGTATTTCACCATATACGTATGTATCTGTAAATTACGATATTTCAAGTCACAAATTGAGGCTCAAGGTTCAAGATTAGGGATGTATCTATAGCTTCATCGTACCTGCTGTCCTAGCAAGTACAGTCACACAATGGAAAATATTAAACAAAGTTAAAGGTGTAGTCAGCGATTGTAAGCATACTGTAAAACACCTTTTGTGAAATTCAGCGAATATCTCGTCACGGTCCACTAGCTGTTCTGTGTGCATGCTAAAAAAAAGGAATCTGGTGTTCCTACACAGCCTGGTTCTGTAAATAGGAACACAAACAAAGTGGTGCTGACAACACCATCACGCTATCCCATCAGTGTCCAATGTGTGGGGACAGAGCTCCTGAGGGAGCTCCCTATATATGTATTGAAGCGGGAGGGGGGGTTTGTTTTGATCCAGTTCAAATATAAACAATCTTTCTGCATCGCCAAACAACAAGTCAGGTCTCTGAGGCCTGGAGGAGGACTTGTCTTTTGTTTCTGTGCAGACTTAAGATGTCCTAAAAAAGGTCAGACTGAATCGAAGTGCATAATCTTCATCACACTCACGCTTGTAGGCAATATCTCACTAGGAAGGAGAACACTGGGATGGGCATGCTTGCAGGAGAATGTCTGTTAAACCCGAGGCGGATGAAACCGAACCTGACAACTCCTCAATGTCCGTTAAAAACAACGTGGGTGACGTGTGGCTGTATGAAACCCTGTCTCTGTACTGTATGTCATGTTAATGTATGTTATGTGAAGTAACACATTCCTAAAGCCTGTACCCTTACAGAAATGCCATAGGGTCAACACGCGAATAATGAGTACGATTGAATGGATTAATAAGACGTATATCACATTTCATGTCAGTTCAGTGGAATAAGGAATTTACAGTCCTCACATTTTTTTCATTGAACATCATCATCATCATCATCATAGTGTACAGATATGAAATGAAAGTACTGTGTGTGATTGGACGAAGCAAATTCATTGTTGTGTGCATGGTAAAAGCGACCCAGCATTGTGTTCTGTACTGTAGCTCTGCTTCCCAGTAGGCAAGTAGTTCAGACCAAGGAGTCACACACACACACACTTACTGGCTCACAGCTGATAGGAATCAGCGCAGAGATCCGATCAACACAGTTTTATGTTCTTTATTCTTTACAGTATGTCCACATAATGGGGCTGTGGTTTTTCCAGGTCAATCTTTATGGAAGATGGAGTCATTGGGAAAGCACACTCAACCAAATAAGTGTGTATAACCACTGTGCAATGGTCCGAGTCTTTGACACATATGACAGATATTGAGAAGTGGCTTTGTTTGGAAACAAACTCGACCTCAAAAGCCACCCGAGACATAAAGATACTGCAGCCTCTTTTTTTTTTTAAGTTGTCAAAAACAATTTTTGGATGTCTGCACAACTAACAGAGCAGCCTTTTGGGATAGGAAACACATTGAGGTGAGAATATTCACTTCAGGACCTTGGAAATGTCAAAAACAAAACAGACACGGTACCACAGCACTGGGGAACGGGGTTCCTGCTCTCTATACATAACTTATGGTGCCACGGTCCTCGATCGATTTCACTGAGACAGTCTGGCAGACTTTAACAGTAATAACGATGTTGCCCTCCCACGATCCAATACAGACCTGAACACATCGCCAGTGATTGAGTTGCTGTGATCTGTGTAGGATGTAGATGGCCTCATTGCTGTATAGGAACTACTTAGTAACTACTCACTGACAGCAATTTGTTGACTAGTTGCTAGGTAACTGTTGACATATTGATGTGCACTATACGTTATAGTGTCAAGCATTACTAAGGATTCCTTACGTTGTACATAGTGGGAAGTAACTGAAAATATCAGAGAAACGTTTCACTTTCACAAAATGGAGTCCTACTATACTGTAGTTTGTGCTAAACCCCCAAAGCCACGAACACACTGACTGCCCGGCAACCTAAGCCACTTTACTGACGGATAGTCAGGTAGTAGGGAGATTAAAACATATGGATACGGCTGCTGCAGCAATAGTGGTGCGAGGTGAATGTGTATTGTGTTTAGTGCTGGCTAATCTGCCCGGCTAATAGAGTACAGTCATGAGGGTCTCTTACCTCAAAGTGTAAATCTACTGAAGGCCTTATAACATATATTGAACACATATGGTTCAGGTGGTTTAGAGCAAACACACACCATCACACACTCACCAACTCACACACAATTTTAGTAAATGTCAAGCCAACATTTGTGACGTGCGATTCTCATATCCCACTGATTGCTGCAGTCTGCCCCCCACCCACCGCTAATAAATGTTAGTGGCGACCTTTGAACTTAATAGCTAGCAGGCACCTCTTGGGATTTTACCAGATGTTTTCCAATTTGAGCCAATTCGGACAAGTTGCTATGGCAACGTACAAAAGGAAGAATATAGTATCGCTGACGCAAAAAAATCGAATTGACTCAAACATCAACCCAGCATCGATATACAGTACCATATAATGTGCGTTCAAATTACCATTAGAGCATGGCGGGCACAAGCTACAGTATAATCACCAATGATGTAGCATTGTAGCAGTCACTTATGGACGTTTTGAGTGGTGCCAGTGGTAAATTATAACAACAAAAGTTTCCCTCCAAAATAATATAATTAAAATAATATAATTAATCTGGAAACGCCTGGTAGGGAAGAGGAGGGGGGTATATACTATAGGTATGCTGACCAAATGACTCCCTGACGCCAAGCTTGTGTTAAAAGCAATAATGATGATACAGTATAAAAAAGTAATATTATACGTCACAGGAAAATAAAGCTACTGTAAGTACATACATGATCTTACTGTAGCTCTTTGTTGTTGTACAGAAATAACAACTGCATTCAGTTATGTTAATAATGTTACAGCTGGTATTACCAAGCATTTCATAAGATGTCTTTATTAACAAAGTAGTTTGCATTTCAATCCATGCACCTGGTAACACCTGGTAACAGCACATCTGTGTACAGCGTACAGTATAAGTCTTGGGAGATCACTGGTCTGCACTAGTCATAGCAATCAGGAAATGAGATGAAATCATATAATATGGTGTTAAATCCTCAATATTGCAAACTATACTAGAATCTTCTCATATGGGATCAGATTCCTAGCTGGCTAATTGTATCTGATACATCATGCTGCTGAGCCTCACATGTGAGAGTGTTTTCTGAGGAGGGTGTGTTGGTGTGTGTTGTGTGCAAGGTGTTGGTGAATGAGTGTTTTAGTATGTGTAGAAGGGAAGCATGCATGCATGCAGGCATGTGTGTATTGATTACTGTACATGAAGTCACTCATATTATTTTATTCCTTACTACTGTACAGTATGTTTAAAACAACACACACAATAATGGACTGTGTTTGTGTGTGTGTGTGAGAGAGAGAGAGAGAGAGAGAGAGAGAGAGATTGATCCAGTACAGTAGATTGAGGAATAGAATAGATACAGTATGCAAGTCAGAAATATGATCAGAGAAAGAAAGAGAAATAACGGTGTTCTATTTCCCAAAATCCATTCCTGCTATACAACTATATCTACATTAGTATGGCGAGGACCTGGCCCTACTGTTTCTGACAGGAATCAAGCACTAAGTAACGTAACCACGGAAACAGCACTATCTAGAGGTGGAACACAGGTTATTGCTATTGCTGTATCTGATTTGTGCCAGCCAGGTGAAGTCTCAGGCTGTGTTGACAGTGTGGCAAGTGAAATACGCGTGACAGATAAACAGATAACTGATAGTGCTGTTCTGACAGTTTCATTGGGTAAGCCTCTTGAATACTACACCTGAATACAAGCATATGAGCTAATTAGTAGGCTACTTGCTAACAGGAAGTTCAGAAACATATCCAAAAAACATGTGCAGAAAAAGCACAGCGGCTGCCCACTGCTCCCTGGAGGGATGGGTTAAATGCAGAGAGCAAATTTCGCTACATGTATGTGTATGTGACAATAAAAGCACCTTTAAACATCATACTCTAGGTGCACTAGCAAACATGTAATTACTACAGTAAAAGAGAAAATAAGTTAATTTGGATAAGACTATTCTGAAATGTCACTGACTAAATCTAAATCAGAATTGCGCTCTATGGTAAACTACATCTTTTACTAGTATTGCATGGTGAGTATAAACAGGACCATAAATAAAGGTGAGCCCACCCCCCCACATGCGCACACACGCACATGCACGCACACACACACACACACACACTCACACACACTATGCATTTAGTGTGGGAGGGTTAATCACAATAAATCGCTGACACCATCGCCTGGGTCTCACGTGGGTGTGTGAGATTGTGCACGTTTGCCTTTGAGGTCTGACATGTATAATCTCTAACTTCATTAGCGCTGAGGTGGCTGTGCATGCTGTATGTCAACGTGTCTGTCTCAGGATTATGATGAAGTGAAGTGGTGAGTATGAACTGAAGCATTAAATACAGTATAGACACACAGGTACATAGAACAACGAAAACTCCTGAACAGTGGGAGTGCAATACTGTATACTGTGCCTGGAAACTACTATAAATGATACTTTATTGACCTCTGCATCTGATTATTTTCCATCTGTCAAAAAGGCTCAGTTTTTACCTAAAAAAAGAGGCAATTTTTTTTTAATACTCAAAATAAGCAAAAGTATCTGGGATATAGCTGCGATACAATAAAAAGAGGCAGAAAATAATAAGTAGAGGAAAGTATTGAGTTATGGAAGCTGTCAAGGGTTTTACTAGAGTAGTTTATTAGTAAGCAATAAGAGCAGCAGACAAGCAGAGTGGAAGTGAGAAAGAACAGTTGCTATTTTCCCACAGTGAAAGTCTTCCTGGGCAATGTGATCCCCTTATCTATTTCTGGTCAGAAGTCATCGGATTTGTCTCCACTGAAGTGCTATTGATCTGCATTGTATGGTGCACTGAAAAAGAGGACTATAATCAATGCTCTTAGCTCTCCTCGAACAGTTCAAACATACACTTTCCAGTTTGCAAATAACATTTTTAAATTTAAAATAAAAACAGTAGTTGTATTTCTTAAAGCTAGGGGGCAGGATAGTCTTGTGGTTAGGGTGGTCGACTCCAGAAACGTGAGTCCCAAAAATCCAGGCCTACATGCCAACAGTTCGCTACTGATAATTGTATATATACTCACTGTAAAGCACGTTGTATTAAATACCTACTGTAACTGTAACTGTAATTGTAAAGACTACAAGATTAAATATTATTGTATTAACATTATATATTAGCATTATTTTATACAGCATAGACATGGCCAAATAACCAATTGTTTTCAATACAATTATATATTGATATTATTATATCTTAGAAGTTTTTACATCACTGCTGCTATGTGGATGTCAAAGTGAACTGCTTTCCTTGGCACTGGTAGGAAGATGGTGTTTTATTATACCCTTCACTGCAAAGATGATTTATGTCATGGTGTGACCTATGACCGCAGGCTAATGGGACAGCTGAGCTTGCCCCTACGCACCCTGCGTGTTTTAGATCTCTCTCTGCTCCAACGTGCCTGATTTAAGGTGATTAGAAACCTGATAACAACCGTTCATTTGAATCAGGTGTGTCCCTTCAGGACCGGAGTTGAAAAGCCCTGCCCTACACCATGAAATGACATTAAAAATCCAATAACATAACCGTCCCAAGAAACTAATAAACGTTCTCTCCCCCAAAGCAGTACAGGTACAGTAGAGATACCACTCTCAAATCATCATAATCCCTTTAATACCCTGTTCTGAAATTAATACTATAGGCTATTAAGATAGTAATTGTCCCCCAAGGCAAAAAGCAATAGTGTATATTAATGTGTTATACAGTAGTTGTGTTTATTAAAAAAGGACTCCAGTATTATGTGAGAATTCATTGCTAAAACATCAATATTAAAATAATATTAAATAAGCCACACCTTGTGTGTTCTACATAACAGAAGATACAGGTGAGAAATTAAGACGGATGGTGTTACATGATTCAGGATTCCTTCTGTATCTTCTTTCATTTTCAGAAAAGAATGTGTTGAGTCATTTTCTGCTGTTGACTAATGTAGCTTACAGTAGCAGTTACTGTCAATGTTGTGATAACCATAGTATTACCACCATATACTGTAGGTGTGCATTTGTCTATGTATTGTATGAATGCAAGTCAGGTATAGGAGATTTAATTAATTTCCCAAATCAGCACCTTTAGTACTAACCTGAGCTCTGAGCTCTGCATCACTTTACCACACACACCCACAGGTCCATGCACACGCACACACAAACACACACACCAAAACGCAAAGAGACTCACTAGTGCACACAAAACTGCACAAAAGAAAAATCACATTCATACTTTAAAATGGCAGGTTCACTGATAGTCACCAGAGTGATGATATACAGTATGATTGTAGAGTATGATTGCAGAGGAATCACAACTTCCCTGTATACAATACTGTACATTAAGCATAAGTGTGCAGACACCTACTGTAATTCCCAGAAGTCATATCAACCTTCAAAAACATATCAAATGTATGTTTTAATGGGGCATAAAACATCTTCAATTCATTAGGTATTAGGCTGGTGTAACCAGACCTAAAATGGGGTATGGATATGGTCCATTGAGAAGTGTTTGCATGCGTTGCATCCTACTGGACGTAGACCCCTGGTTCATTTAGAAACTGTTGAAAAGTTTTTTGTCAATCACACGTCAATAATAACCAATCACATTATCTAATTTCCCTTAGCAACGCCTTATGTCCCACACACAAATCAGCTGATGTCCCACAAACAAAGCAGTTATTAGTCACACTACTACACCAATATAGATGAACATTTAGCAGTCGTTTTCACAGGGCACTATAACGCTAACTAAATGCTTGGGCACCCTTATACATTTGTCATTACAGTAGCTTTGGGA
The DNA here is from genome assembly GCA_027564835.1 of Typhlichthys subterraneus. NCBI lineage: Eukaryota > Metazoa > Chordata > Actinopteri > Percopsiformes > Amblyopsidae > Typhlichthys > Typhlichthys subterraneus. The sequence continues at coordinate 20,369 of JAODUH010005899.1, read as the reverse complement.
ATGTGCAATTCCAACGTAATTTCATGCCAGAATCAGACTATAGTGTACAGCGTGGTACCATACAGCAGGGACGTCGTCCTTGTTTCAAACCAGAAAACACAGCTTGTGGGAGGCGGCTGAACTGAATGTGAACAACCTCAACATATACATGGCTTTATGTAAAAAGCTTTATGTAAAAAACACATAAACATGTAAATATCTAAAAACAAGTATGTTTTTGTGCTGATTCACTATGTAAATATTCATGTTTTTTT
>JAODUH010005899.1:0-15536 GCA_027564835.1 Typhlichthys subterraneus | reverse complement strand
CCCCCCCCCCCCACCCAGATCGTCTTAGGCCGGTGTGAACGTTATTTATTCCATGGGTGTGAAGGCATAGGCGCACAGGGCAGTGCTGCAGTGCTCCTTCAGCAGACGAGTGAGTCAGCACTTCAGTCTGGACAGCAGTCATTAGATGAAGGTACCTCCATGCTGCCCTCTAGTGTCAATTTAGCTGACTGCCATTGTTTGCCCAACCATGTAGTCGTAAATGAGCTGAGGCGATAGAGTCGAGCTAGTAATACCAATTCACGCAGTGAAAAAGCAGCATATAGTGCTTCAGGAAAGAATTCACAGCGCTTCATATTTTTCACATTTTGTTATGTTACAGCCTTATTCCAAAATTGATAAAAAAAATGTTTGCCTTAAAAATATACACAATACCTTATAATGACAAAGTGAAAAAAGTTTGTTTGAAATTTTAGAACATTTGTTAAAAAATTAATAACAAAACAAAAATCACATGTAAGTATTCACGGTCTTTGCTCAATACTTTGTTGAAGCACCTTTGGCAGCAATTACAGCCATATGTCTATTTGAGTCTTTTTTGATACTACAAGCTATTGTTCAATCTTTGTTTCATTAGACCATAGAAATTCGTTTTTTAGTGTCCTTCATGTGCCTTTTGGAAAACTCCAAGCGGGCTGTCTTGCATTTTACTGATGAGTGACTTCTGTTTGGCTACTATACCATAAAGGCCTGATTGGTGGAGTGCTGCAGAAATGGTTATCCTTCTGGAAGGTTCTCTCTCCATGGAACAGTGGTGAAGCAAGCACCATGGTCAAAGTGACCATGGTTCTTGGTCACCTCCCTGACTAAAGCACTTCTCCTCTGATCGCTCAGTTTGGCCAGGCGGCCAGCTCTAGAAGAGTCCTGGTGGTTTCAAACTTCACCATTTACAGATGATGGAGGTCAATGTGCTCATTGGGATCTTCAATGCTGCAGAAATCTTGTTGTAGTCTTCCCCAGATTTGTGCCTCAATACAATCCTGTCTAGGAGGTCTACAGATAATTCATTCATGGCTTGGTTTGTGCTCTGACATGCACTGTCAACTGTGGTACTTTATATAGACAGGTGTGTGCCTTTCCAAATCCTGTCCAATCAACTGAATTTGCCACAGGTGGACTCCAATCAAGTTGTAGAAAAATATCAAGGCTGTGAATACTTGTACTGATCAAGCATAACATTATGACCACTGACAAGTGAAGTGAATAACACTGATTAAGTGGTTTTCATGGCACCTGTCAGGGTTGGAGATATTAGCCAGCAAGTAAACATCTTATCGTCAAAGTTGATGTGTTAGAAGCAGGTAAAAAGAGCATCTCCAAAACTGCAGCTCTTGGGGTGTTCCCAGTCTGCAGTGGTCAGACATACCTATCAAAAGTGGTCCAAGGACGGAAAAGCGGTGAATCGGCGACAGGGTCATGGGCGGCCAAGGCTCATTGATACACTTGGGGAGCAAAGGCTGGCCCGCGTGGTCCGATTCAACAGATGAGCTACTGTAGTTCAAATTGCTGAAAAACTGAATGCTGGTTCTGATAGAAAGGTGTCGTAACACACAGTGCGTCGCAGTTGGGTATGGGGCTGCGTAGCTGCAGACCAGTCAGGGTGCCCATGCTGACCCCTGTCCCCTGCTGAAAGCGGCTACAATGGGCATGTGAGCATCAGAACTGGACCACGGCGCAATGGAAGAAGGTGGCCTGGTCTGATGAATCACCGGTGTGAGTGCGTCGCTTACCTGTAAAACACATGGCACCAGGATGCACCATGGGAAGAAGATAAGCCTGATCAGTGTGATGCTTTGGGCAATGCTGGGAATCCTTGGGTCCTGCCATTCATGTGGATGGTAACTTTGACACGTACCACCTATGCATTGTCGAAGACCATATACACACACCCTTTAATGAAAACAGTACTCCCTGATGGCATTGGCTTCTTTCAGCAGGATAATGCACCCTGCCATAAAGCAACAATGGTTCAGGAATGGTTTGAGGAACACAACGAATTGGCCTCCAATTTCTCCAGACCTCAATCCAATGGCGCATCAGTGGGATGTGCTGGACAAACATGTACAATCCATGGAGGCAATTTTTAAAGGATATGCTGCTGAAGTCTTGGTGCCAGATACAACAGCACACCTTCAGAGGTCTAGTGGACTCACGGCCTCGATGAGTCAGGGCTGTTTTGGTGGCAAAATGGGGAGGACCTACACAATATAAGACAGGTGGTCATAATGTTATGGTTGGTATGTACATGAACTTTTTTCACTTTGCCATTATGGGGTATTGTGTGTAGAATTTTAAGGGAAAACATTATTTGAATCCATTTTGGAATAAGGCTGTAACATAACAAAATGTGGAAAACCTGAAGCGCTGTGAATACTTCCCTGATGCACTGTAAGATACTGTATTTTAGTCATCCCATTAGCGAAGGGGCCTCGCATTGGCATACCAAGACAAAGCTTAATTATTACAGGAAATACATATACAAATATCAAATAGTTAGTGATACTTTATTTACATTTTATATTTAATTGATTGTATAACATGCATTAAAGGTAACATTTCTCAACTGCATTATGCAATTTTAATGTTTATGTTTGATAAACTGTATGTGTAAAGTACAGCTTAAGCCTATATCTATTAGAGTTGTATGAAAAGAGGTTGGGAGGTACTGCATGTATTTCATTGGTTTCAACCATGCACAAGGGCAATTACATTTTTGATTTGATGAATTAATAAAACATGAAAAAATGTAAAGATTTAAAAATAGGACCAAAACATGTGTGGGCTTAAGATAGCGCCCCTTGTAGTGTGGAGTTTCCACCGTGTCTCTGCTCAATAATGTGCACCTGTCTGATGGTCCGAGGACAAGGTGATCTGAGCTAACAGTCTCTAGTGCAAACACACAAGCAGTAGATTTGCATCATGAAGAGGGATGTAGCTTGGAGACAAAAATGAGCTGGGTTTTCAGTGTGGAGTCCCCAGATGTGCCTGGCTCAGACGTGAGGTGGATACTACTCGTTCCCTTTCTTTCCTGTCCTCTTTTAAAATTAAAAAACAGCTTTAAACCAAAATGTAATCTTCTGTCAGTCACCAAAATATTTCTCCTAACAAGGTGTGAAAATGTTTTGTTGTAGAAAGAGTATATAGGGTTATGGGTTGAATTGGGTTTAGCCTACTTGCAAGCTTGTAGTTTTTAATTTATGAATGTGAATAACAAAATGAAAAACATCAGCTCTCCATCCAACAAGAGAAGACAGGGGACATGCATCTGTGACAATCAGGAGTGTATACTGACACTCAAGCTTTATTCTAATAGAACCATATTTGGCATCAACACTTGAGGAATTTAAAGCAGAGCAACATTTTATTATATCATATTTACCATTAATATAGAAAAACAAAAAGCATTGGATTAATTTTCTCCCAAAACATGGTATACATAAGTGAATTAGAAAACAATTGTAAAATGGTTTAAAATATACATTTATGCCTACTTATACTAGTAATTTGTTGCTAGAATTCCCATAGTTAGGTCTACTTAGCATATATTTGAGTTTGGTTAAAACCAAACCAAACATATTAGCCGTCTATAAATCTGTCAATATGTTCAATGGTCAATTCAACAACCAATACAAACACCTGAACATTTTCAAATATATGGAAGGAAACTATATATCAATCAACTTCAGTCGTAGTCTGGAGTAACATAGTGATTAGGCTACCTACCTACTACAGTAAAAAAAAAAAAAAACATGTTAATGCTAGCCTAACTGTTGGTGGAGCACTGGGAGAATGCTAAATTACATTTATGGTAGAAATGACAAATCAGAGAGAATTGTACTTATATTTAAATATTCTCAATGTACAATATTCTCATTTACATGCTCTTTTTGGCAATTAAGATGGTACAGTATAGCAAATGAGAAAAAAAAAAAGTTTGTAAAGATACCGCTCATTACAGTACAGCTTTGTAAACCATTCCTAATTTAATGGCAATTTACAATTTAGATGATGCTTCATTAATTACCTTCAGGTGGTGAAGGTAAATCATATTCTTTACTCTATATGCCATGCTTGGCATTGACTGAAGCAAAACGCAAAGTTTCTCTAAACACAACACACATTCTCACATTTGAAACAGTAATACTTATTCATTTAAATGTCTTGGCACTCATCCTGCAGCCTACTACACTGGCTTTCAACAGTTTTTGTCTTCGCTGTCCGCAACCCCTTCAATATGGCTGAAGTTCCCCTCACCACACCAAACCAGTGTAATCGTGAATTTGATGTAAACAAACATAATGGCTCATCCTATATTATGATAGTAGTAATGTGCGGCGATGAGATTGTGATAAAGCAATGCACTAGAAACGCACATCTTAAAAGTCTGCATTATAATTTAGACTCTTTTTCTTTTTACTCATTTAAATATTAGTTACTTATTTTGTGAATTACATTCAAAATCACATGCTCTTCACACATCCCCTGCGGTATGTGTACTCTTGTTGGGAATCACTGCTGTAACAATATGAAGGATAATTGATTTAGCAAATTACACATCACTGTTTTCACAAGACACTGGTCTTTCTATACTGTATGCAAACTCATATTCCAACCAGTCAAGCAAGAGCTAAAGAATCCCTTTAAACCATGCATTTACTGTGCTTAGTCTCAAATCACTTGTATAACTTCTGTTAATTGAAATTTATGGAAGACAAGAAAAGTGTTTACAGACTTTTAAAACAGAAAAAACCTACACTACACTACACGACTTAAAAATGATTATGATTAGTGACTAGCAGAAACACTTCATATTTACATTACAGAATTAGCTTCCGGCATAGATAACGCGAAGGCATGCACATCCGCACACACACATACACACACACACACAGTGCACATGAAATACACAAAGCCAGACCACATTGAAATCATGATCAGTCATCTTCATTTCTGCTTTTCACTCTCAAACTGCATTAGATGGGAGACTTTCCCCTCACCCATAGCCCATTTAAAACTGATTTAGAGAGGTGCGTATACTAAACGTGAAGTTAACATGGGAGAATTCCTGGAGGAGGTGTGGAGGAGAGGGCTTGCTAGCCTGCATTAGCTCTGCCACAAGGTCTATAAAGTACAAGGTAGAGAAACAACGTATAGAAATACAGCAGCTATGCCCAAATGGCAATTGCCCACACTATAATTGAGGCCCCAGGAACGACTAAATCCCGGACGTACAGTACATCGCTGGGCCAACAGGACAAGTAATAAATCTGAATTTCCTTGCCGGTTAATTACTCTCAGTCTCTTGTTGTCTCGACCAGATAATCTATAGACCTTCTTGCCCAGCCTGACGCTTAGTTGTTCCCTCGGAAGGTTCCCTGGGCGGCGGACGCGGCTGCCGAGGCAGCAGCCGTCTGGAAACCTTTGTTGGTCATAATGCCCTGGGAGAACTCCTGCTGGGCCTTGTGGAAGGTGGCCCCTGTACGCCGGTAATGGCTGTGGACCTGGCAGGGAAAACATGATCAGCTAGCTGGCTGTGCGTTTTAGAAAAAGAGAATCCTCCAACTTGAATACAATACAATTTAATAGCTTGTTATTCTTATTTGATAGGACAGTAGAGAGACAGTAAACAAGTTTGAGACAGTCAGACAGACCGCAGGCTGGACTCAAACCCTATAGTCTTCCAATCTTCCAAGGCACTAAGGCCCATAGGCGCCACATATCCACCACAAATACAGTACATTTAATTATTTATATACAGTGTAAATACATCAGAATAACAATAACTACTTACCATCTTGAGAAGGACTATGGAGAGCACGGCGCACACAGTAAAGAAGCACGCCACCACCATCATAATGGCCCCCACGGGCTTGTTAGACCCTATTATTTTGAGCGAGGTGATCCATCCGCTGTAGTCAAGCAAAGGTGTGATTGGGATCGCATGTTAATTTTGCTGTTGGTGGTTAGCTTATTAAAGACACTATTTAAATATTAAAAAATAAATAAAAGACTAGACCATTGTCCAGGTTCCAAAGCTCAGATGTTATGAAATGTGTTTTGAAAAATTTGTAGAATGGATTCATTATCTCATCTCACCCTATTTACCACTCGTCCATCATGAACTGTGAATACATTTTCCATCCCAGTTTCAAAAACATCTTACACACAAACGGGGCCCACTGTAACGTAGCGCGATGTCATTCTCATACACAAACTGGGTGCGGTGTTAAGAGTTGCCAGGAGAGGGCAGCAGGAGAAAGCACCAGAGACTCACAGAGACAGGCAGCAGGCTAAAGGCTGAAGGAGGAGAGAATGGAAGGCCTCTGTCAGAAGACATAGCAGGAGCCAGAAAATGGACGAGAGAAAAGACAGCAGCTTATAGGTCACAGAGCGATGCACGTGTAACCTTGCCTGTGTAGAAACACCAAGTTAGTATGACATCCACGGCCCTCCCTCAGTACAGGAGACATGCGTGCAAACATGCTTGTGTGTGTGTGTGTGTGCGTGTGCGTGTGTGTGTGTATGCGCGTGCGCGTGCGCGATAGGCAGCTTGTCATGCTTGTGTGTGTAAAACCCAGTGTCTTTATCCACAATGTTACGCAAACTAAATACAATCTTGATTGATGATATTTAGCTGTGTGGCACGTTAAAAATATTGTATTTTTCATTTTTAAACCTTATTACTTAAGACCTTCCTTGTGCAAATGAAACATCATGCATATTATTAACTAGTCATTACCAAGACTGAGATGGTTGGCCTATTGCAGAAACGCGCAAAAGAAATAAGGCAAATGTGGAAAAAAACATGCAATATGACGGAAGCCTTGCTTCAAAGCTCTCCATTGCAACAAACAGAATTTTAGTATGGCCATTAAACCCCAAACCCTGGAGGTGCAAGAGTCACACACACAGGTTCACAACTCTGCATGGCCAATGCTTGTTTTTTACACAGTAATAAGTACGTCTTACCCACCTGTTACCCCAACTGGGGATGCCTATAGCCTGAATGACGAAGATCGCGATTTGGCAAAAAAACACGAAGAAGAAGAAGAAAAAGCTGAAGGAGCTGTCAGACCTGAATGGACAAACGTAAATAAAACATGTAAAAGACAAAAATCACTTCAGTAAATGTATTCCACGTCCTTAAAGTTGTATTTTTACCATTTGGTGTTAATGTGAAGTGCACACCTGCTAATAATATAAAACATGCATGCCATCAGAGAACATCGTTAAAAGGACTCACTTGAAAGCCTTGTAGACAGGCCGGTACCAGCAGAGAAAGGAGCACGGGGTGAAGAGGACGAGCCACAGAATGGACAGGCCGAAATCCACGCCGGCCGAACTTTCCACCGTGAAGTAAGCAAGGCACGCCAGCAGGTTGAGGAACAGCGTTACGCAGTTAACTGCAGGGCAGATGGTGGCACACAGACAGACAAGCAGAGACATCAATCACACTGATGACAACTTATCTTTGTTTTACACAACCCGGTGTCATAAAGTGGCATGTGGACACTAGAAGACCGAATGTGGAAGCACAGCACAGACAGTACAGATATAGTTAAACTACATGAGGAACCAGATAAACCTTCATACGTATGATTAAATACACCAAGGTGTTACAAGGAATACACTGTATATGCAGCTGTGCCCTAGTGCCAACACTGCACCTAGAAAAAGAGGCCTGAGACAGACAGCTGCATATATTTTGATTGTAGTACCTTTGGCTGCCACAGTAGGGCAGCACTTCCCTTCTAGTTGCAGCCTTGAACACCAAGACCACCCCACATGGCACTTTAGTACTTTTGTTATTGTCATGGAAATGTATATACATTAAATAAGGCCTAGTCTTAGGCTAGTTACACATCAACATTACTTTAGGACCCTTTGTTATTGTCATGGAAACGTATTTACATGAAATAAGGCCTAGTCTTAGGCTACTTACACATCAAAATGGTACTTTAAAGCCTTTTGTTAGTGTCAGGGAAACATATACATGAAATATGGCCTAGTCTTAGGCTACTTACACATCCACAGGTAATACATCATCTTGCAGACGCGCTGATACTCCTGAGGTATCTCCTCTGAGAAGTCCTGGTAGAAGCATGGTTTGATGGGGAATCTCTTGGGAAGCGGAGGCCAGTTATTCTGTTTCTCTGTAATAAAACAAACAAGCAATACGATTAAACTATCAGAATATCTCAACTCCGTACCCTCTAGTCCAATTCCTTATTAGTATTTATATGTAATGCATATAGAATAGCATAGAACAATATCAGTCAATAATATAAAAGCAGTACATTTAAGCAGGCCTATGTGTGAGATTTACAATGCTTAGAATCAAAACCAGCTACTACGGTTTACTTTAGACAAGTCATCTTATTGACAGCGATACAAATTAGACCCAACAGAAGACGGAAGGTTTTGTGTCTTAGTCCGAACAACCGCAGACAGAGCCAAGCCAAGAAAACAAGTTATGGGTAAGTAAGTAAGCAGGGGGGTAGATGATGTTGCCATAGTGACCTGTGAAGCCTCTGTTCTGCAACTCCTGCTCCCTGCGGTCCAGTTCGGCAGCCTTCCTCTCCAGCTCCTCCTGTTGCCTCAGCAAGCCGGCCTGGGCTACCGCTGCAGTGGCCTGTAGCAGGGTGGGGTGCAGGGAGAGACGCCATGTTTTATTCAGCACTACTTGCAGTACAGCATGGGCCGGCCAAAAAGACGCAAACAACTTGTACAGTGGGACGGTGGTGTACTCACACACAAAAGGACAGGAAAACATAGAAGACACCGTTTGTTGTCTATTAAAATAGAAGACATTCAATAGCATGGATATTAGGTGACACACACACACACACACGCACGCACGCACACACACACACACTAATTTAAGATATTGGCCCTTTCTCTTTATGAGAAATCCTTGGAATTGTTACTAGAATGTGATATCCAGTGGCGGAACTAGAGTTTTAACTATGGGGTGGCCAGGGCTATTTATTTCAGGGGTTCCATAGACCATGACAGACAATTAGTGTGTAACCCTAAACTGGCATCTAAAGAGCATTAATAAATCCTGTGATTTATTATTTGAAGTAGAGGTGATAATTAACCCAGAATTCGTCGGGCAGAGAGTGTAGTCCACTAGGGATATAATTCTTCAAGATATTATGAATAACCAGAGCTCAGACATACAGCTCAGCTTTCTTTCTGACAGTCCTGTAGTCACATAGGCCTGCTCAGTACTGAAAACACTTGTTTTTCATGAATATATAAGACAGCTATAGTAACATATTTACAGTAACATATTCTTATTTCTGTATTAGCTATCATCAAGTGTGTTATGTCTCTGATATCAGCACCCTCTCAGCTACAATTAGAATACTATCACAAACTATTTCTAAGAAACGTAACTCACTGTTTGTTTTTAAAATGCAATAAATTATTAACCGCCTATTATTTTGTGTTTTTATTATGTGAAAGATCGTAAAATTGTGGATAGGTTTGGTTGAAACACATGTCGATTACTCTATGTCTTGACTAACTTTCAGACTAACTTTCAAACTCTTCCAAGTTCAAATAAAAACACAAAACTAATTGAAATACAGAATTGTGCTTATTAATGCATATGCACTGTTATTCATAAGCCATGAGTTTCACGTGGTATGCTTTTATCTATTTATTTCAGTATTTTCAATATTAGTATTTTTAGTACCAAATATTATAGAAAGTTGTAGGCGAGTCAGGTTAGAAATTAAATGTCACAGAACCAGAGCCAGTTGGTAATATTCCAATATCTTTGATAGAAGTTTATAACTATTGTTGTGGGGCTCTTTGTGTTGGTGGAGCCAAATCATTAAACAAACAAGTTTCTGTTGGCGCTTATTACCATTATTAACCAATATAAGGTGCTTGCTGAAAGGTTATATAAAATCAATGTGATCATCTTCGCCGCTTGGCCTACGGTCTGGTATCTAGGACCAAATCACAGACGTGCTGATATTCAGTCTAGCGCACGCCCTCTCTGTGTTACTGCTTAATTAACAATTAACAACCTAGTGGAAACAAAAGGGGGGAGGGGGGCTGGCAGAAGATGTAGCAGTGGTGCTGTGGACCCACTGACCTGTGGGCTAGGCTCCGTGGAGGGCTGCAGTACAGCAGGCTGGTATGGAGGTGGAGGACCTAGGGTGGTGTGGGCAGCTGAGATGTCCTGAAGACGGACACAGCGGACCAAACCAATTAGGCGAGAGCAAGATCACGATAAAAGCCAAGTGGATAATGAGCAGCAATGGGAAATAAACAAACTATGTCACAATGGTTCACAGGAGAGGCGCATACATGCATTTTATGAATAGACATTGGCGCAGCGGTGGTACGCAACATTTCTTACTGTAGGTATTTACCATAGTATTGGCAGAGAAGGGGTTGAACTGTTCCACCGGTTCTACTTTGGAGTTGGTCACCTGTGTAACCGAAGGGTCCTAGGATGCAAAATCACAGTCACAGTCAGCATGAAGACAGATATACCAATAATTTTAAACAAAAGTAAAAACAGAAACATTATGGAAAAATGCATCAAAGTGGATTAATAATAAAACACAACAACGTTTTCTGAATCTTACAACATATGGGGGTCTTACAACATAATTCCAAGACACCGAAGAGGTATTCTATCCTTCGGCCTCCATTGTGTTGTCTTCTTCAGCCACACACACTTACTTTTCTGTCTAATTCCAACACTACTAAGCCACACAGCCAATGGACGCATTTCTCCACAAAATAAATGGAATATTATTGCATACGGTCTGCAAAATTTTCCATATATTGTGCAACGTGATATTGCGATATTAACGATAATGAGTCAGTTGTGAACGCCTAGTTTGTAGCCATGTTCCAGGCTCAACATTCAGGTTGTGTGGCATTGCCATCAAAGTGTTCTCCCCCTTATGGAGACACCATCAAGCCTGTTTGGGGAGGGTTAAACAGCTTCACTTGCACGGCTAGGTGAAATTAACACAAGAATAAAGATGACAGTGATTTCTGACTAGGGTGGCATCCGTGGCAATAACGCTATCATTTCATCTGCCCATCGCCAGCCTAATCAGGCGGTGTGGTCACGTCGATTTCCATAGGTGCTCAGTGAGGCTCACCTCCATCACTACTTCTGGCACTACAGTGCATACAGCTGCACTGTACAGTAGGAAGTGGAACTGTCATGTCCTCCAGCAAAACACTGCATGGTCATGTAAAAAATGTATTGCTCAACTCTCTGGGGCTGTAGTCAAATGTGAACAATGTTTGTAGAGCTAAAACGTGTGTCTGAAATTAATTCATTTTTTAGTAAGTGAAGCTGCAAAGTTAACAAAATCTGTAGGACTAAATATGAACTCTAGGTCGGGCTCATTAAGTGTAAATGAAAGCTGAGGATGAAGACTTAGGAAATCGGTCTAGAAACTATTAGAGCAGTTTAAATTTCAGATTTTAGCGAGCAAGCGAGAGAGGTAAAATAGGTTTGTAAAACAGTAGGCTACACCTCTCTGATCACATGATCACAGGTGTTCCCATAGAGTGCAACAGCTTGCCTATTTTGGTTGATATTTGACAGGGTGAACAACAGTTCTCAATGTGTTCAGAATATTGAGTTGACATTAGAAAAGCTCACAGCCTCACATGACTCCACAGCCCAATGTGTCATCCACTATTAAACTGATCATGTGACTGAAAACTGTGACCTCTCCCTCAAATCCTCTCTCCAGGCCACACCTGTCAGCATTCCCACTGAAAAGTTTCGCCTCAAAAAAGTGTTTTTCCAAAAAAAAAAAATAATAATAATAATAATGTGTTTATAATAATACATATTTTAGAATGAAAAGCTTAGTTTAAGAAAATGTGTCATATATGAGAAACCCCTAATGCTTTAGTTTCAGTACTATTTGTACAGTACTAACATGCAAAATACTGATTAAACACAAATTAAGGATGATCTGCATTTATTGAGGTTGACCAGTCTACAGCTGAATAAAAACACAGAGTCAAGCCCTTACAAGACTCAAAAAAACTAATAGCTTTGTCGGCTCTCATGAATATTCATTAAACATTAAAGACATCTTTTGATAAGGGATTACTTGGGTGAAGAACTTACTCTTGATCAGTCTGATATAGTGACCTAGATAGTGGCTTACAGTAAATAAGGAAGCACATTTTGCTTTGACATTGTTTGTTCTGGTGTGAGTGTCCAATGTTTGTTCTGGTGTGTGTCCCTATTTTGTTTTTTAAAAATGGCTTCCCAAAAAAAATAAAAATAAAATGTGTTCTCCTGACATTGTAAAGCTGTTAGTACTTAGGCTTCTAGCAAAGAATATAGGGAATTGCATAGTATATTAATAGGCCTAGATAATGTATGTTCTAACTACATAAAGACATAAGTCACTTATGTATATAATAGTCTACTAAATGCTGCACATGTTAATTAGAAATAATAATAATAATAATAATAATAATAATAGCTCACAATACAGTTGCTATTATTATCGTCATAATCATCAATGTAGAAGGTTCTCCAAAGATTTTAGAATACTAACCAAAATAGAGCAACATCATTGATCTCTATGGGAGCAGACGTGGAAATCTTCCGGTCTCATAAGTGGGCGTGTCTAAAAAGTAAATTTTACTGAGGACGTCGAGCATTCGTAGTAACCAGGCAGCTTGCTACATCTAGCACTCTGCTGCATGGCCTGAAACAGTTTGCTGCAGAAATACATGTGAAATCAGCAAACTCACTGCGCCACTGGGCAACAGGTGATCCAAAAGTAATGCGCAGTGAGTGGAGCGGGGCGACAGGTGATCCAAAAGTCACTGGTTCAAGCCCGGCTGTCCTTGAGCAAGACATCTAACCATAACTTCTTCCGGTGGTTGGTCGCACCTTGCACGGCAGCAATATCCATCGGTGTATGACTGTGTGTGTTAATGGGTGAATGTGGGGCAATACTGTACAGCGCTTTGAGTGGCCAGAACGTTAGAAAAGAGCTATATAAATGCAGTTCATTTACCAAAGGGCGATGGGTCATTCTGGTCTGAAAGGAAAACAAAACCCTCCCCCTTTATCATCCTCAGCTCTCACATTGCTCCATCCTCTCTGAGTTATATAAAGTATTAAAACCTGTATTTCATATTACCCAAATATATGTCTTGTGAAATTCAGGAACACCTGAACATTTGAATCCCTTAAGTAATGGGTGTGAGAGAGAGTGAGTGTGAGAGTGAATGAGTAAGCTGCACTGCAGGAGAGGGATAGCAGCTCATCTGCTGGCAGGCCATTCTGTATGTTTAGCCACTACTTCTACACCCAGAAGGCGAACTGGCCTGAGTGACATCACAGCAAATGTCAACAATACGCTACTATATATATTCCTTGCTACCGTTTGATCATTCCTAATCAAATTCCCACAAATGTGCTGTGTCATTACCAAACACAAAATTAGACTGTGACACCTGCTTTCTTTGAGAATGCATTGCAAAACAGAAAGAGGTAGGCCTAGGCCTACTGTTACGGTTCAGCTCCTTTGCACAAAGCAGCAGAACAATATAAAAGTGTCCCAGGCTCAGCAGACAACATATCAATCCTGGAATTCAAACTGAATCACAATAAAGTCTAAATTTTGTAGATTAAGTAATAAAAAAAGAATAAAGCAGATAAACATGTCAACAGTGCCCACGGCAATAACGGCCATCACTGGGCATAATATTGAAAGGATAGTAGACAAGGATAATAGACCAGTTATAAGCAATGTAACTGTATAAACAAATCTGTTTTAGACAGTTCATTGTTTTAAACTCTAGTTTCTTCCTGTAACTATGACACTAAAGAAAGCCCCGCCCTCGTTGTCAAACAAAGCTCTGAGAGTGAGTTAATGTTTGTCAGTCATGCTACGTGTACCAAATAAACGTCAAAAGATCACATATGATTCATAAACACACCCAAAGAACCATCAAGCAGATTTCCTGGCGTGCTACATAGCAAACGGTAACTCGGCTGTAGCTTGACTGGTATGCTAATGTATTTAACAATGTATCAATTTGAATAGTTTAGAAAGTACATTTACCTGAAACGGATTGTCGCTTCCTTGATCCGCGAAGGGGTTGCTGTCAAATGCCGACATTATAGTTTATTGTAGCTGCTGTGTTTTCTCTAAATCAGCAATAACCACCCACTTGTGTTGCGCTTGATAGATCTCTCCCCTGTACTTCCTTGAACGAAGAGCGCAGGCGCACCTAGTCAGCTATAAAGACAGCGACGTCACTGGATATGTTTTACGAAGCGCGCCACATGTGGATCAGTATGTAGGATCAGAGCCATGCTGTGGATTGGAAAATATTGTTATACGGAGAAATCACAACCTTCCATTAGCAATATCAATATATTAACCGTATTTCCACATGTTCCACATGTAATACAATTAATTTAAAAACACACACAAACAATGTATGGATCTAATAGTATTTCGACTTTTACATTAGTTGTTATAATCTGTGAACACGAGAGTATTGTACAATTTAGGGAGTGAATATTAACTAGATTGACTATGTGCGTGAATCCTATGAAACGAGGTATCTTTTTTCTTTATTTATGTAGACTACAGTACTTCGCAGGAAAGGCACGTACTCAAATCGTGACGTCACTGGTTCTGTGACAGCACTGCAGACGTTGCAGCCATGGAGGAAGTTCGAGGTAAGGTGTTCTCTCTCATTGTGAGATTCCAATAATTTAATATACAGATGTTTAAACGTACGAGGCTTTATCTATATGTGGACGGGTCTTATTAATATTTACATGAACATTATAGAATTGGGCTCGTTCGCTGGCACAATAGGCTATTAAAGCGTTAGTTTTCAGCCTAGACGTGGGTTAGCGTTATATGTGTAGCAGCAGGGTTGTATTATGAATCCATTCTCTGAAGCTTGACTAAATTAGTTGACTAAAATAAATGCGCACATGCCGCAGTCTCGGCTATCAAAGTAGATGTTCGCTTTCAATTAACGCCGCAGTCAGCTGGCTGAGCTGTTTCATTGCATGTACTGTATGCTTTGACTAAAGAGCTTTGTAGGCACATTACCACTGCGGTTATGCTATATATATATATAAACTTTTTGATTGGGCAGGAAAAACTGGCTATATACACTAGCAGAAAACAAAAAATAGAGACTGATGTGAGAGAGTGTTATCAATGTTCAAAGGGATGGTGAAGGGTAGATTTATGATAGAATAGAATATACTTTTTATAACATGGGGGATGCAGCGAAGTTCAAGAGGGTGTGGGATTATAAAGGATCTTTGTTTATAGTAAATACTTATGGGATTTTGTGTTTTGATTTATTTGATTGAACCATAAAATAGAATATACTGTTGTCTAATTAAAGTGCTGTTAAAACTCAAAACTCTTGTGCCCACCCTGGTCTCTCTCTCTCTCTCTCTCTCTCTCTCTCTCTCTCTCTCTCTCTCTCTCTCTCTCTCTCTCTCTCTCTCACTCTCT
>JAODUH010005890.1:0-32239 GCA_027564835.1 Typhlichthys subterraneus | reverse complement strand
CCCCCCCCCCCCCCCCCCCCCCCCCCCCCCCCCCCCCCCCCCATAGACTGTTTTTAGATACCTTAGTATCTAAAAAGCATTAGGACATAAGTATATTTCAGTAGGCTACATAGTACGGTACCGTACATTGTTTGCAATGCATTCAGCAGAACGTAACGCAGGAACATGGGAAGTGGGGAAATTATTTCAATGTAGGCTACAAACAGATGTCTTGTTACTTTTTGACCACGTAATATTGTCGAAATAATGTCCATGTTGTGAGCAGCATCAGCTTCTATAGGACTACAGTACCAGTACTGTACCGTACCGTACCGTACCAGTAGTCAACTGAGTCACATACGGTACGGTGCCGTGTGTGAGTGGTACCTCTAGCATTGCGCTACGGTGCCATTGTGATGCTTACCGTATCTAATACGTGTGTTTGATTACAAGCATATTACGGTACATATAACAAGTATTCTAAAAAGACAGTTCACAAAACACTGACCTGGAATGTCCATTTTATTAAAGTCCAAAATATCAAAATGCTGGTTACCGCTCAACGACAAAACTTCCACACCGGTCCCTCTCAAAATAGCGTCGGTCAGAAACGAACGTTGTTGTAGGAACTATTAAATTTCCTGTAAATTGTCCCGTTTGATCTGAATATTTTAAAATAACATTGTTAAATATGAATTACATTACATTAATTAAATTACTTAAATAGCTCTACAGTAGCCTATGTTAATCGTGTTTGGAATTGCTGGGGTAAGGAACATTTAACAAACTATTCAGCTGTACTTATAAGTAAGGCTCTGAAATAAAACATAAATTAATAGTTAAATATTTACTCAAGTTCACATTTCACAAAGGTAGAAGTTAGGCTAAGTATAAATAAATTAAAAAAATGTTTTGAAAAGTTGCGCTTTTCATCCACTAGAAGGTGCAATAAATGTTTGTTTACCATTTGGGTTTATGTTGTAGAATCTTCTATGTGGTATGCAGTGTATGCAAGTGACTGCTACAGATGAAGTCGAGATTCAACATACAATACAATAGCAATTTGTATAATGCATAATGCATGGAAATAACCCAATGAAATAAGTCTAATAACTTGGCTTACATTCTACTGTGAAAACCAACTAAACAACCAGCCCATATGCCAAGTAGACTACATGGGCTATCCTGAATAGTTTACACAGATGTATGCTGAACATGTCTAACAATACTTCAATGAAATCACTTCTTAATAATGGTCACATTCCACTCATACATCTCATGATTTATTACATGCCTTATATCGGTAGAAGGTGTGCTGACGTGACATACTGACTCATTATATGATAATGTTATACTTGAAATTGAATTGAAAGCATTGTTCCATGCCAACCCATTTAAAAATCAGACCACATTTTATATGGGGTAATTTTTGCTTAGCTAACTGTCCTTATACTTTTTGCAATTGGCAGTTGTATACTGTATGGGTCATTCGAGTTACAGCAGTAGCTGTTTGCATATATGCATACATGTAGTATTTACATTTACATTGCTTTGATCAAAGCAATTTACAATACACATTTTGTTACATGGACCATCTACCAAAAGGTGGCTTGTAGGCTATACTGGTGTCATTCTAATGAACCAAATACCACTAAGCTGCTAATTGCATTTCCACAGAGCTATGTTTGATACCTCACACCTACAGCCATGGAGTTTATTCACCCTGTACTTAGCAACAGAAGAAATATACTATTTGGTTTATGGTTGTGCTGAGGCTGTGAGACTTTGCCTTTTCCTTTGCGGGTACTGTGACTCACCTTATAATGGAGAACATAGATGTTTATGGTGCAACACAAAACACAACTTGTTTCAGGCATCTAGTACTGTAGGCTATGTCTATGGGTATATGTTTGGACTTGGTCACTGGGTGTTTTTGTTGATCATGTCAGGTTTGTTTCTATGTAAGAAAAGCATACACATTATTAGTATTGTCAAAGGCATGATTTGCTTTAGGTGAAGGATCAAAATACAATTAAAATTACTTATGATACTGAATTTTATTCCATATGGTATATATAATTAAAATATGCAAACATGTATAAGGTCTAGATGAAGCTACATAGTTTACACACAGTTTCCATGTTAGCTCATTCCTATTTGAAATTTCAAAGCTGTTGAAGAAACACACATATTGCAGCTTTTCTACAATGTTTACATTCTCTATATTTCCCAAATATGAAGTATAATTGAAACCATTTATGGTAATTCCTTGGTACTGAATGCCCATACTAACTATTCACCTCAAAACAAATGTCCTGTATGCTTCTCAAGGAACACATCAATCATCAAGATACAATAAACCTTATCCTTATGACCTGCAATAAATCAACTGCTGATATAAGACAACAGATTTACGGTCCAATTTAACTCTTAATTCATAACTTTCATAATTAGTAATATCCTGCAAGGGATTATAAAGAAAGCAGACATACATCAATGACATATAAAGCAAATATTTCCTAAAGTAAGATAATTCAATGCTTACAATGTAAGATGTTCTTTTGTAAATGCGCAGCATTAATGAACTAAAGAATCAGGTTAGCTAAGCATAGTGCCCTTTCTGCTGCTGTGTGTTATGTCTGGTCAGCACCTGGAGGTCACAGAGGATGCTTTTGGGATGGTTGCTGCTAATCCTTCACTAGGCCTCATGGGTAAATAAACCTGCCAGAGCTGCTTAAATACATGTGGCTGGGACTCCCAGTGTCCAGATGGAACTCTAACAAGAAAGAGGATTGTCATGCTCGGACCGTCACGCAGGATAAATAAGGACTGCCCTGGGTGCCGGAGAAGCCATCCCCAAACATCTTGGATACACAGGGAATGGAAAAAGTAACCATAAGACACGGGCAGTTATCCCATGTTTTATGCTGTTTTGCCACACTGCCCTCTACATACAGTACATTGGCATTCAGCTGATTCAGCTTTATTCGTGGGGTTTCAGTTTGTTGTCCCTGATTAAAATAGAACTGCTGGAGAAATATTTTTCTTCTAGATATTTGGCAATGCTCTATTGGGTTTGCTCTATTGGGTTGTTTGAGGTGAGGTGAATTGTGATAGGATTGAATTTGTTTTGAATAATATTTGTGTGCACAGACGTATAATCTATCTATTTTCACTGCCTTGTATCTCTCGCCTTATGTCATACATGCTTTCCCTTCCTGTCACACAATTTAGTATCCTTACCTTTCTCTCACCCCCTTCACCCCCCCACACCATAATTTCTTATTTTTCACTTCTATCACACACACACCGTCTGTGCATTTTCCCATGTATGTGTGACATCTTCTATGAGGACCCTTTGATGTGGAGGAGAGCTGCATCAGAGGGGGGGTGGGTGAATGAGAGGTAGACAGCGTCTGCCTATCAAAAACTCTTGACCCCCCCCACCCCCCTCCAACTAGGTAATGTCCAAATTACTTGCATGCCTGTACACTTTAGCTTTCCACTTTCCACTCTGCACAATCGGGTCCTTTTCTTTTTTTATGAGTTCACCACATTCCCATATCCATGCATATTTCCCTTTTCCGTGCAACAGTTTTCCAATGGTTTTCAAAAGATAGTGAGACCTCACCAAGGGGTCACAGGATGCTTCTGCCAGACTTTATTTGCTTATCAAAAGCAAAAGTGTTCTAAAATGCATAAGAAGGATCGCAAGCTAGAACTTGTCTGGTAAACGGTCTGAGAACCACAGTTTTTTTGCAAAATTTTCCCTACTGTACACCATGTTTTGGGGTGTTTATGCATCTATGTCTACGTATACCCCCTACCCCATTCTGATCTGAAACAATAGGGGAGAGAAGGAAAGTAGAAAATATTTTTTACATTTCATGCTCACTAGACCTCAAAGGCAACTAGTTATATTGTTGATAGGTGCTATAAAATAAAGATTGCTCTGAGGAACAGAACAGGAGGAGGACGGAAATATTGTTAGGGGAAAAAAGCAGTAGATAATATATGTAATGTTGACGGTGGTGTTCTGACTTTTGTTTGCTGGATGCAGCTTGTCAGGTGAATCTGAATTAAGAATAATGCTTTACTAGTAAACCCAGAACTTGAGATGCCATGGTCCTGGATATTGTACAATTAAATGTTAGCAAAAGAGTGATCTTTTGCAAATATTTAATTGTGGTAATTCTGTGCCCATGAAATAATTTTTTTTGACATGGCCATGTCAAATGTAATATTTGCATCATACACAGTAGTATGGGAATATTAGTTTTGAGAAATTAACCTTTCCATGTCATAACATATGCCTACTAAGAACAATGAACATATGTATATGGACGACAGGCAGACATACAATCACAGTATTGCACACATTGTAAACTCATTATCATAAACTAACCTTCATAAGAAGTATCAAATAACAACTTGAGTGGGGACACTTCTTAGGCCCTTATGTATTTGATGTTGAGGTAGCCCACATCCACTATATTACAGTTATTATAACCACTTTGCCCCAAAGTCGTTATATGACAAAGCCCACGACTACTTCAGAAAGGGTGCTTGTCCCCTTCAATTCCTGTGACCGGCACATCATCTTCATCTTCCTTATCCTACTGCTTGACCTCTGTTGTGACCTGGATCACCTGCCAGCTCCATGTTACAGTATCTTATATGTGGTGTAGGTGGATACCACTCATTTCAATACTGTAAATACTTACACTATAATGTCAAATCAATAATCAAGGGCCTGTATATATACAGTATTGTAAATCTTAAAACATGCTCTGGATAAGTGTTGCAATACATGGGACCATAGAAACAGTGCATGTCTGAAACTGTAAACAAGGATAATTAAATATTATATTCATAGATTGTAGTTGGTTCATGTTCCACTGCAGTTGGTGTCAATGGATCTCTTTATCCTGAAACAAGTATGATCTAATCCTTCCCATAATACAATGCTTTACAGTAAGAGTAATGCAACAGTTACTTATCATTTTGAGCAGTTGAGCAATCAATTGATAGTTAGATCATTGTAATGAAATTAATAGACAGTCATCTCAATTGTAATGTTTCAATTGCAATTTGAAATGTAAAACTTTGATATTACTGTAAGATGTGTCATATTGAACGTGTGATCTAAGTTCAATTAACTAATTATTTTAGGTTTATGTGTATTGTATCCAAGCAAATGTTGTATCTAGAGTTGTGAGAAATGACACCAAGGTTGTGAATTTTGGGGCAAAGTGGTGTGGCATCTCTTGGAATGCCTCACTACTGTAATTTGTTCACTAATCAGGTTGCGTTCCAAAAATAAACAGCTTTTATGACTACACAGCCAGTCCTGAGATGTGATCTCAGTAACAGCATATATGGTCCCCTGTTTAAACAAATGTAAATGCATTCTTTATGTGCCTCTCTAGGTAGATGAGTGTGTGTGTGTGTGTGTGTGTGTGTGTGTATGTGTGTGTGTGTGTGCGTGTGTGTGCATGTGCGTGTGTGAGTGCGCGTGCGTGTGTCAACAGTTTATTCAAAGATGTTCATGAATTACATATTATTGTCTTGAAACTGTCTGGGTTAGTTTATACAATATTTATGTCCTGCTGTCCAACAGACTAAAAAAATACAATATCTATCTTGTGGTCTAAGTGAAGATAGAAAAACACAAACACACACACTCAAAAAATTAAGCCGGATCATTGATGTTTTACCACAACATCTTCATACTACTGCATCACTGTAAACCTACCCTTTTGAATGGAATTACAAATTCTTCCCATTTGCCATATATGGCTGTGTGGTCTGGTGCCTCCCACACATGCATCCCTGCCTTGACAACTTCAACCTAAACATTTCCCTTAACGCCTTTGTAATCTAGCTAACCACAATCTCACAGTTGACAGAATATATAGGATAGAGAGTAAAGTTGCGAGTAACAGTCAGAAAGGAATGTATCTTTGAAATTTAAATTGGCTGTACATATAAGTGAGGTCATCGCTATACAGTATCTCTTTTGGTTATTGATTTATCCCCGTAAAATGCATCAAGAAAATATGAAAAAGGAAAGCTGTACATGTAAAATAATAGAAAACAATAACATATTCCTCCTGATCATTTAACTAAGTGACATGCAAACAAAAAATGCTAACGTTTTTCTTTTGGTAAAATTTACAGTATGCCAGGCTGCTGTATAAGATGATATCATAAGGCTTGATCCTCTTTAGTGATCCATCCATCCATCTGCATCTACTTATCCAGAGTCGGGTCACTTTATTGATGTTTAATGTAAAACATTTGGCAAATGATAGTCAAGTTAACAAACAAAATGTCGAAAGGACGAAATCCACACTACATAGATTACACAAGTTACCGATCTGGTAGGACAGTGGTTCTCATCCAGGGGTGCATAAGAAATATGAGATGTGAATTCATGGTGCATTGCACGAGAAATGTAATAATCTTTTACTGTACAACTTGCTTTAAGCCAGCAAAGGTTACCAGCATTCATGCAGGTCTGTCCAATATCCGCCAGATACTACTCAACAATAAATTCTAAAATGTTTACATGAACTTCAAGCAACATTTAGTTGAAATATTTAACTTTAATAAACATTACAACCAATCAATAATACATAAGAAATATATACCGTACAATGGGTTTTCTGGTGTAGGGGGCACAATGTTGAAGGTGGTGGTGGTGGTGGGTGGGGTGGGGGGGTCATGAGTTCTAACCTGTTCTCTATATACTGCATGCATGCTACAGATACATATTGCAGGCCCTTTGATATTATAACAATGTAATTGTTGTTGTGACTACCTTGGTTCAAATGAGTGTTTTTATATTCCCATGGTTTCAAGTGCTTCCCATGAATACTACCACACCACACCACTCTACTAATTCACCAGCAATCAAAGACAAATCACCTAGGCACTTTGTGGTGAATTCTTGATCCACCTAATATGTGCACCTGTTTATTTAGAGCTGTCTCGGAGGAAACCATGTCAGTTCACCTGACCAACATAATCCAGCCTTTCCCTCTAGAACGAACCCATAACAAATGGACAGACAGACATGTCTCCATGCGTTTTCCCGCTCTTGCATGTTGGCACTGGTATATTCAGTTCCTGTGGTGTATACCGTATCATGTGAGGCCTCTTTCCTTAGGGTACTGCTATGATTTTATTGGAGACTTAATTAAGCACATGTGAATAACCACAAGCCCGGTTGGCAGTGGTAAGTTGTTGGCAGAAGGCCTTCTTAAAGTCTATGTGGTAACGAGGTGCAGCCTTTGCTAGAGAAACACAGAGAATTCAGTTTGGCCACACAGAACAATGTTGGCTCAAGCCATCTCATTTCACACATAAAAAATTCTGTTATCATAAAAAAGCTAGACGTTTTCAAAGTGCCGGCGGTCTCCACTACCTCACAGAAGAAAAATGCTGTACTTGCCTCACTTACCAGAGAAAAATGTCCAAGTTGATTTGATGAGGGCGGAAAATATTGGGGTCTTTCAAACGCATATGAGGGGAAATGGAAATACGACCATCTTACTAACGTGAAAACCAGAGCACATCATGAGTCAATCATGATATTACCCAGACTATGCTAGACCTCATTCTCTCTCCCCTGCTGGACCTTTTTCCAGTGAGAGATGGAAAGAGAAACCATTATGATTTGTACTATGACAAATGCCAACACAAACTGGGAGACTGTGTTTTCTTCTCCCGGTTAAATCAACTGCAGTATAAAAAGAGCCATCATGTTTTGGCCTCGTACATCCAAGGCCATTCACATTTCTATCAAAATACATTTCAGAGTAAGGGATCCCGAAAAATACAAGTCAATAAATGAATGAAAAACTTTTAAATCAATAAACAGGAATCCAGGGTGCTCAACTGTTCTTGTGTGGTCTTTCTTGCTTCCTCTATTTTTCTCTCTTTTTTTTTTCTGGCTCTTCCTTTCACTTCCCATTTCTCTCTCTCTCTCTCTCTCTCTCTCTCTCTCTCTCTCTCTCTCTCTCTCTCTCTGTCTCCCTCTCCTCCTTGCTCTCTTTCCCCCTCTCTCTCTTTTGTGACTCTGAGCCTATGAGGTGGTGTGGGCCCTTCTTCACAACACACCCCTGCAGGGCTTCTAAAAAGGCAGGGCCAGAGGTCCTAGCAGCCACACTGTCTCTGTATCTTTCCTCTGCCTCTGCACGCCTCCTGTTCCAAGTGCTGGCGGAGACAGCACCAGCGCTCCTGGTTGCTGGGGTTCGAGATGCAGGCTCCACACAACAGGGGCCCTAGCCTTATCTTTCTTCTTCTGGGGCCTGTACTGCTGGCCCTGGACAGGGGCATTGCAGTTAGCCAAGGTGAGGACTTGCCTGTGGTTTTGGATATTAGTATGACTCTGTGGGTGGATACATGGATAAGTGCACAAGGGCGTTCATGGAACCGGCATCACTGGGGTTTGGTGAGTTAGCTGTTAAGTGTACCTGCTCAACACAGGTGAAAGTGGACAATGTGAATGTATCTTCTCAGAA
Source organism: Typhlichthys subterraneus (assembly GCA_027564835.1). Taxonomy (NCBI): domain Eukaryota; kingdom Metazoa; phylum Chordata; class Actinopteri; order Percopsiformes; family Amblyopsidae; genus Typhlichthys; species Typhlichthys subterraneus. The sequence continues at coordinate 23,732 of JAODUH010005890.1, read as the reverse complement.
CGGCAAGAAAACGTTTGTCTTCATTCTGTTTGGGTTTATGTGTGTGTAGAACATCAGTATAAGTGTGTGCGTCTGAGCACAAAAGGTTTTTTTTTGTGTATTTGTATCTTCTATGTGTGCCTGGGCGCACTACATATGTTTTATTAGTTATTAAAGGTTGGGTGGGCTGTTTGTCTTTCCGTTGGTTTTGCATGCAGACAGACTGCCAGCCTAAGCACACACATGCGTGTCTATTTGACACTATGAGACAGCCACAGTTCTGACTGGCCTGAGGACACAAACTTAACACTATGTCTCACTGTGTCTGAGGAAGAGAGGGGGTACACACAAATGCATGTGCGTGCACATACAAATAATGTTTCTGAGCCCCCCTTAACACACACACGTGCGCACACACACCACACACACACACACACACAAAATGTAAATAGGTGTGCGTGTGTGTGTGTGTGTGTGTGTGTGTGTGTGATTCCAAGGAGCTTGGGATCATGAGAGAGAGAAGGAGCCGGCCTTTTGGGATGCTTTTGCCAGGGAGACACTAAACGCTGCATTGAAGCTCCGCCCCCGGGAACACCGAGCCAAGAACTTGATCCTGTTCCTGGGAGACGGTAGGTTACTATTATGGATTATTTCCATATCCTACCCACCTTCCATATCCTCTAGTGGCTTGGTCTGGCACAATCATTTTTATGGCAATTAGCAAATGTTTCCATCTGGTGAGAATTCAATGGGAGTGTTCTTCACAAATTGTTGTCACTCACTTGGGTGGTATTTTTTACAGCTAGTGAGGTTTGAGAGAAGTCTTTGATAGGGGACACATATTTACGTCTTTTCCTGTTAGCTGCCAGAGCCTCTGCTCCTAATCAGTTTATTCTACATTTTCTGGGTGGTCGTAAGGTCTCTCTGATAATATGCTGTTTGAACCTTGTCTTTATTTCTCAGTTACCGACTGAAAATGAGTGTGACTAACAGACAAACTGTTTGTAAAGGCACCAGTGAGCTCAATGGAGGGTTATAAGTGGTTAAATATGTCAGCAATGTGGGTTTCAGGGGGGCTCTAAACATTCATGATTGAAATCAAGATAGAAATCTACAATATTTTTGGTTTAGTTTTTTATAAACTATTTTACATTACAATTATAAAAATGTATCAATTGTGCTCTTTGTGCTTTACATGTATATTGTATGAGTTATGCAGTCAAATTATACATTAACACTATCAAAGTGGTGCAGCCCACACCACACAATACACCAGCCTTGGCAATGCATTCCTAATATGGTGCAAAGCTTCTAAGGGAGTGCCGTAATGCATTGAAGAGAGGTGTTTTTGTTTTGATTAAATTCAAATATCAATAAACATTATCAAGAATTACTTTTTGTCCTCTCAGATTATAAAAGACTGTAGTCTAAGGATACTGAATTGGAGTCTGTAAACATCAATCACTGTGACGTTGTGATGCTATTTGGCTCCACTTCCGCAGAATGAAGCTGACTAGTGCTGACTAGCGCTGATTAGCGCTGACTCGGTCAGGCTATAAAATGGTTCTAAATCGTGTGTAAAATTGGTTAATGTAACCCAGCCTTAAGGTGGAGCCACAGTAGCAGTCATATTTGGCAACATAACAGAAAACACGACAAACACATCATTAGGTAAAAGCTCAGCAAGATATAAATAATCCAGACATATATAGGCTAGGAGTTTAATTTAAAGTTATGCATTGCAATACGGTTGTTTTCCATAAGGGATGGGCGTGTCCACAGTTTCAGCGGCTCGTATCCTGCGAGGACAGATGGATGGAAAGTCTGGGGAGGAGACGGTGTTGGCCATGGACACCTTTCCCTACCTGGCTCTGTCCAAGGTGGGAACAAACCACAGTGCATTTCAGAAATGGTTAAATGGAAATAATGTTCTTAATTTAAATGTTATATACAATATATTTAAGGGAATTAAATGATTTTGTGCACTGATTCGTTATATTAAATATTTATTTTTAACGTTTGACTGCATTAAGGCTGATATGGCCTTCCTTGTTTTGTTTCTAGCATGAGCAAATATCCTTTTGGAGGATAGGGGCATTTAGGGTTATCCATTCATTTGGAAAATGGACTGATTCACTTTAATAACTCTAAATGAGTTCTGTATCAAATCTGAATATTGAGGAAGAATGTAAGAATGAACGAGAATGGCACAATATTTTAATCTTTTAAAAGACTGACTGCCATCTCCAGTTTGTATATAGGCCTACTGTAAGTGTGTGAGACAACGACAGAAGCAAAATAAAAGCAGACAGAAAAAAAGTTATAGACAGTAAATGCATGTAAATGATTTTGTCATTTTTCTGGCATGTGTCTGGCATAATTCTTCCATAAAGCTGGGTGGGTCACCAATGCAGGAAGGTTGTCCTATTTTCACATGCTTTGTTCTTTGTACAAGTTGTGTCTTGTCTCATTCCTCAAACTTATGAGCAAAAAAAAAAAAAAACATTTGAAGCGTTTAGCAAAGCAGAAATCAACAGTTTTCCATGATCTGAGAACAAGTTCTACATTATCTGTAATGAATCACTGTGTGCACACTAAACCTGGATATGCTTGTCAGACATCTCAGTGGTCTGTTATGCTATTTACATGCTTGTCTGTTTGCATTACATCTGTCCTCATTGATGGAAAACAGCACTGTTTACATAATAGCTCTCTACCTATCTCTTCCTCTCTCCCACTCTCTCCCACTCTCTCCCATTCTGTTATTTCTCTCCACAGACCTACAGTGTGGATAAGCAGGTAGCAGATAGCGCTAGCACAGCAACAGCCTACCACTGTGGGGTGAAGGCTAATGCTAAGACAGTTGGTCTTAGCGGTAATGCTGTGCCCTACGAGTGTAACACCACCTTTGGTAATGAAGTGTACTCCGTACTACGACGTGCAAAAGCTCATGGTAGGCTACTGTCATATACTCGCGTTAAAGCAAATATTTTGTTCATACTTCAACTCTGTGCTTCCGTGCCTCCTTAATATGTCCTCAGGCTGATGTTCCACATAAATTACCCTCTCTTCTTGGTTGGTTAGACCAGAAACTCACAATTGTAGTCATTCTCCATTAGTTCCATATGTTTGTCAAATACCAGGCTTCTTCTAATCATGAAAGCTAGCTGACATCTATTGTTCAGTCTCACGTTGCCCATTTTTTCTGTATAATTTAATTTAACTGGTTCTATCTATACGTATCTATACACTAGATAGCAGCAGCATCTCATAGCAAAACATGGCACTTGTGCACTAATGTATATGCACGTATATGCGTGGCTATGGAAACAAAGAACAGAAAGAGTATGGAGTTGTCATAATATGGTGGGATGTCATTCTCTGTTCAGAATGCAATTATTTCATTATAGCATTACATAGAAAGTAGTTATTAATGTTGTGGACCTTTAAGGTATAGTACTTATTTTACCCATTTCTTTTACCAAAAAAAAACAAACACTATATCTCACATGTAGGCTGCTATTAAAATAAACAATGAATTACGCTACATAGTCGAGGGCTTAACAAAAATTTAATCTATCTTTAAATCTGGTGTCCCTGATTAAGTTGTAGTGCCCCCAGAACCCAAAATACAGACCCTAGCTTATTATATATATATATATGTGTGTGTGTGTGCATTAACTAGTTTGCCCATAAAAGAAGCAATGTGCTGTTTATAGACTTAGGGGGTTGCCCTGTCCTATTTTAACTGCCAAAATCTGCCTGTGTGTTAAAGCTGCCAGCCTTAGAGCCCGTTAGACTACAAGTGGTCTGTGTGTTTTCCAGGTAAGTCGGTAGGCATTGTGACCACCACGCGTGTACAGCACGCCTCGCCTGCTGCTGCCTACGCCCACTCTGTTAGCCGCAGTTGGTACAGCGACGGTGACTTGCCTTCCAGCGCCCACAGGGAGGGCTGTGTGGACATCGCCACCCAGCTAGTGACCAATGTTGACATTGATGTATGTGAAGAAGCACCGCACTTCTTTCTATTCAAAGGCACTGTGAGGACCTTTCCGCCATGAGTCTCCATGTTTTTGTGATGCATCATTGACAACAGACAACACCACCATTGGTGATAAACGTGGCCTTTTTATAATAATGAATCTAAATTTGACACCGGCCTGGCTTTGCTATTGGTATATTTTGGGTTCAACACCAATCATATCTGGCCTACCTGTAATCCTTGAGCAAGATACCCTGCTCCTCACTGTATGCAGCCTTGGATAGAAGTCTCTGCCAAATAACATTATTTTAAATGGTCCTGATATAGCAATATAATTACAAAACATATTGTTATATTTATTTTTATAAGTAATATATGTTCTCACTGAACTATCACTGATGCTCTCTCAACATTTTGCAATAGAGCGCCGAAGTCACTTCAGCGTCATGGGACCTTAGTTTGGAAAAAATATGTATGGCAGTCAAAGGCGAGAATACAATTACTTTTAGATCCCGTTTGAATTGTGACACGAAGTACACATATGATGTGTGTCTATATAAAATATAATTGTTCAAGTCAAGAACATTGCAGTTTGTTGTGAAACTATAAAGTAATCTTTAGTTTTTTGTGTAAGCGCCCAGTGAACAAAAGCTGTCGTCTCGCATAGCACACGTCACCAAAACATTGCTATCTTCGGCTTGTGGTGCGAAAACGTCATGACACTACGCGGCACGTTAGTAGTCTTACTAATTACATATTTTTACAGTCTTAAACTTCAACAAATGCACGACAAACTGAGACTTTCTTGACTCGAATAATTTTCTTTTAAACAGTCAAAAAAATATGTGCACTTCGTGTCACATAGCAAACTGGATCTAAAAATAATTGTATTCTCGAGGCAATGTGGATCATTGGGATATGTAGTCTTTACTCAAAAATTGTATCACATTTCTCAGTATTTCTAAATTTGGTTGATGACTCACCAAAAGATAATTTTAGCAAATGGTGACTGCAAGATATGAGTCCAAAAACTCACTGCTGTATTGTGACATTTTCTACTGTATACTGTAGCGATCTATGTACAGTATGCTATCATCTAGCATTATACTGTATATTGTTTGGTGTCTCCTTTAGGTAATACTTGGAGGGGGAAGGATTTACATGACACCAAAAGGAACTCCTGACCCTGAATACCCTACCTCCAACTCTCGCAAGGGGGATCGTAAAGACAAGAGAAACCTCATAGATGTGTGGCTGAAAGCTAAACCAGTAGGGCAAATTCATGATCATTCTGAAATAGTTAAACAAGGCAAAGTAATAATACACTTTTCATTTTAATTTTTATATTAACAAATAGATAGTGAATCAGTCATCCCATATAAATGTTCATTTTGTTAAGTTATTAATACATATTTAGGGCAGGCATAGAATCAGCAGTAACACTGTCTAATCTCTTCTTTTCTTTTTTTCAGAATAAGAATTCTCACTATGTTTGGCACAGGAAGCAGTTTGATGAAATTAATGTGAAAACTACTGACCGGCTCATGGGTTGGTATAATGTCACCTAGTTTACTATAATTTAGTTGACCATAATTTCACATGTTACATTGTACACATATTATGCATACACATACTGTATATTAAGCATAAAAGTAAGAAAGACAACATCAGTTCAAAATTCAAAATGTACAGGCTTTGTTTATACACATGAACTGTTGCATTTTAGCTTTCTATTAAAATCTGTTTTTTGTTGTTGTCTAGGTCTGTTTGAGCCTAAAGACATGAGGTTTGAGGTTTTCCGCAATAACACACGTGATCCGTCCATTGTTGAAATGACAGAGAAAGCCATTCAGATCCTCAGTAAAAACCCTAAAGGTTATTTCCTGTTTGTGGAAGATAAGTACCAAATGCCCAACAGCCATAAAGAGTCAGATAAAAACATCTGTGTGCATGCAATGTTATATATGTTTTATATTATGTTCTACAGTGGCAAAAAAATATGTGAACATTTAGAATGACCTAGTTTACTGAATAAATTGGTCTTATGTGTCTAAGTCACAAGTACAGACAAGCCCATCAGCTAATAATGTGCTTACACTAATAAGACAAAGTAGTATTTAACGTCTATATTTAACACACCTTTATTAAATATAAATAAAACAAAGAGAACCATGGGATGAAAATGTGTTTAATCTCATAAAGGCAGAAATAATGTACTTCCTCCACTGTACTTTACCAATATGCATTGCCATTTTTACACCTTATGTAGTGATGTGTTTTGTTCCTGAACAAACTTTAGATCGACCAGTCCACAACACATCTGCTCTTTTTGCAAACTTTAGCCACACAACAATAGGAAATACTTTTTTAGAGCAGTGTCTTCCTCTGTGGTTCTTCTGTGCTGTTTATTTGATTGGACTACTGGTTTGCTAACTCCTGAAGTGTTGTTGTTGTTGTGTAATTTGCATAGGGTTTCACACAATCTACTGTATAGCCTACTTTGAATAGGTTATGTATATTACTATTGTTTGTTAATATTTTAAATAGATAGTTTTTCCATTATTCTGTAGATAAACAACAGACCATACTTAAAGATGTTTGCATGTCAATTTAAATGTTCTCTTTAAATCAAACATTGAAAATATGTTGACAGTTGGTAATGAAATGACTATTGTGCAAATCATCTTCTTCGTGACTCTATAACATGGCTATCTCCTCACCAAGTGTCGAGGTGTCCCTGAGCAAGTCACCTAACCCTAACTGCTCTTGTTGATTAGGTCACACCTTGCACGGCAGCAGTCATCATCGGTGTATGAATGTGTGTGTAAATGGGTGTAGGTGAGGCTAATGTACAGCGCTTTGAGTGGCCGGAAGGCTGGAAATGCGCTATATACTGTATATATATACATATTGACAAGTTCGACCTTGAATTGTGAAATTTGGTACATAGGTTCTGCTCCTTAATACATTTAAAAAATGTAATTCCTACTAGTACTGCTCTTTATCTCTGCCCTGAAGTTGTTGTGCTGTCTAATGTTGTTATTGTCTCTATTACGAGGGAGAATTGACCATGGTCACCATGATGGCATTGCTAAACTGGCACTGACAGAGGCTGTGATGTTTGACCGGGCTGTGCACCACGCCTCACGTCTCACCAAAGAGTCTGATACACTCACTGTGGTCACTGCAGACCATTCCCATGTATTCACATTTGGTGGGAACACTCCAAGAGGCAACCCCATCTTTGGTATGGTCCCACTACAGTATTGTTGGATTATAGCTACATCAGAAGCAACTATAAAAATATACAAGCTGTCATAGTGTCTCATTAGTGTGCAACAAACATTCTGTAGTAGCCTATACAGTACATAGGCCTGGCTACAGCCAGTTTGTTCAGTATTATTAATTCAATGGTTAATGACTATAGTCGGTCAAATGAATGGGATTTATAAACCCAGATGAAAATACAGACTCAATCCCAAATAGAAAAACATCAACACAACTAGAAATGCAACTAAAATCAAATAGTAAAATTAATAAAGTTATACTGCATTTTGGATTTCTTATGAGGAACGTTTCTTGTATTTCCCATCAGCATAATGCTTATGTGTCTACTTGTTATGTACTCACCTTCTCCCCTATTCAGGTCTGGCACCAAAGAAGGCTGATGACAACATGCCTTTCACCAGCATCCTGTATGCCAATGGCCCCGGCTATGTACAAATAAATGGAAGCAGAGGGAACATCACAATGGTAGATTACTGTGAGTATATTACTGTAAATAAATGGCTGTCAGATGTGGCGCTAGCATGTCTGCAATTTGTGTATAGGCCTAGACGAGCTGAACTAAACTGTGGCTGGAAGATGACTCATGCCTTTGTTGCTCTGTTGGAAAACATTTAGTATCATTAGCAATTATTTTCAATTATCCTGTTATTGGCAGGGTACTTTCAAGCAATTGATATCCGTGCAGAATTAATAGTTTGCCTCTAATCACCATAAATCCCTCAGCTAACAGGAACTTTCTAAGGAACACAAAACCCATGCACACACTCAAACACACATGTCCATCTTTTTGTTGTTGTTGTTTTCTGTTTGGCAGTAACTAGTTACTAGTTACTGTAATATTACTTTTTTCTCTAACTAGTAGTGTATCAAATTCCTTTTTCCAAAATGGTAATAACATTACAATGACTAATCCAAGTAATGCTACATTACTGTGTTGCAAGAAGGAGCACCCCCCAACCCCCCCACCCCTTCCTGTGCCTTTATTATAGCAAACTTATGGTAGCCTAATTGAACCAACCTTTCCAATCATCTGGTTTGAGAAGCTGCAATGTTTTCACTTTGGCTGATTGTTGACTCCTATGGGTTAATTGAATGAATTTCCCCTAAGGGGGATTAATAAATATGATTTCTTTCTATGTCCAGAAGTGTTAGACTGTTTGAACTTCTTTATGGAACATGGAACATTGATGACCCACTTCCACCCACTGCTGTTCCGCATCATTCACTTTAGTCATTGCAGTTGTGTGTTGTGGGTGTAGTTCACTTTGGCCTTTGAATTATAGCGTAAACCTATTGGCTTTTTTGAGATTGGACCATGTCTGGTGGAATAGACTAAATGGTTTCGTTGTCAAATTTCAGCACAGCAACACCTCAGATTAGAAATAAATGACGGTTTGCCATCCTATTTTTGAGGAAGTTGCTCTGCAAATACAAACCCTGGAGTGATGGAGCATCCAATGTCAGTTGTGTGACTGTACCATGGGTTCCTAATTGGTCAATAACAGCAAAACGCACCACTTCCTGAACACTGCACATCTTGGACCTGCAAAGCACAATAATGTCTAGTACAATGGTCTACAAATGGTGGACAGTGGCTCCAAAACCCTTAACAATAAACCTCCTCTCTGTAGATGACGAGGAGTACATGCAGCAGGCTGCTGTCCCCCTCGATGCAGAGACCCACGGTGGGGAGGATGTGGCCATTTATGCCAAAGGGCCCATGGCCCACCTCTTCCATGGAGTGAAGGAGCAGAACTACGTGGCTCATGTCATGGCCTACGCAGCCTGTCTGGAGCCGTACACAGACTGCCCACCTCACCTGACTGCTTCAGCCGGACATGTGGTCTCACCCGCTTGGCTGATGCTAGCCATTGCTGGCCTCCTCTGGCTGCTGTTCAGCTGAACACAAACATATACACGCAGATAAACACATGCCTTGCCAGGCAGTGTACATCTGCTCATGGTCCTCAGTCCAGACATCAACATGCATTGTGTGTCAGAGGCACACACACATGCGTTTACATAAAACTCACAAGAAGTTATTCTTGTTGAGTGGCCAGCGGCCATTTTTTTTTAAAGGAGAACTCCATCTGAGTCTGTTTTTTTCCTATATCTTCCAATGACTCCATATATTATAATTCAAACATGGGGCCAGCCTTAACTCTCTCAAACCCACGTCCTTTGACGACATACATAAACATAAATGAAAACCATTATAGTACGTGTGGTCCATCTGCGTGTACACAAAATGTACTGTGATGCACACATTTACACAGTGACAAATAAGTAGTAGACGGGATATTTTTGCAGCGTTTATGTTAAAGACATCAAAAGGGCACATTTTGTGTGAGGAGAGATCTTTGGTTGGGACAATGTATTTATTGTTGTCACAGTTGTAAGAAATGGGAAAAGAGGAATTTCCTTTGGGCTAACTTCACCACATCAGACTTTTCCCCAGGCGCCAAAGCATTGGGTTTGAAGATGGCATGTCAATGCACAATCTACGAACTGACAAAATACTCTGCATTGAGATGGTGGCTATACAGCAGAGACAGGTTTTAGCTCAAACATCCAGGCTAAACTAATCACTGATGTTTGATGTTTACTGAAGAACTGTTGGGACGTTCTCCTGAGAAGAACACTAGCACTGATATGCAATGTACAAATACATTTCAAGTCTTCAGCTTACACTAAACCCATAGTGGCAGTTGGTTGGTATACAGCAGGAGGGGCTGTACTTTACAGTTACACTTGGACAAGATAAAATGCAAATGGGAACGTTGTGGCCTTCTGACTGTGGGACTTATAGACAGAGGCACAGTTTACAACACAGTGAAAATGTACTGTAGCTTTCAAGTTTGTCCTCATGGTTTCCTCAATTTGTCATCTCTTGGCATTAATCTATTTTGTAAGCAGATACTATAAATGCATTTTATAAGGTTAAAAAAGTGTTGTATAAAATAAAAATACAAAACAAACCCTGTCTCCTTGATTCCATTCTACAAAAAAGTCAATTATACATATAAACAGTATTCAATGGCAACTTAAATACATCTGGCAATAAACCTGTGACATGTTAGTGTGTATTTCTCCTGAGCACTAAGCCAATCCATAACCATTTACAAATGTCTTGCTTAAAACAATTTGTCTCCTGAATTGCACTGGAGGGAGAAACTAGTGCAATAACAATGTTTGAAGCTCTGAGAGGGTTTGCTCCTCTTAGTGCTGGATGGCTGACAGTCATTTAATGATCACCCATCATGGGAATACCAACCTTTTGAGGTTCATTTCAAGATGGTAGAATGTAGTAGATAGATGTAATGATAATGTTTGGTTTATGGCCTATTGAGCTATTTTGATAAATAGACATAATGGGATCAATGCAAATGTTTTATTTATATTTTATTTAAACATGCAGTGGTCCATTTTTGGATATTTAGAGTATGTTTAGAAGCTTTATAAACAAAAGTGGCACACATGTTTAGAATCTATAGAAAATAGTGTCAGGGAAACAAACCCTACTTCTGTAATAGAGAAAAATATTGTCAATATCAAAACAACATGACACACATCATCAGGACTGGGAAGTAACTGATTACATGTAATCATTTACCTGATTACATAAAACCTGTAACTGTAATCCGTTATAGTTACCAGCTAAAACAATATAACCTACAGGCATTTGTTAAAAATAAGATGATTACTTCTATGACTACTTTCAAATTTAAAAGGAGAAAACTGCATAAGACAATATTCTGTTCTCTTATTAACCTTTCATTAATGTCAATAAATAATTCCAAAATAGTCATATTTTAATCTGATCCCAGTAACATAAACGTTAAAAAATAGAAAGATTTGGTGTGTAAATGCAGTAAATTGCTGTGTTTAGGCGTGAAGTAATTACATTATGTTACTAAATTAGTAAATTACATTACTGATTAGAATTTTAGTCTGGTAACGAGCAACTGTAACTGTTTACATTTAAAAAGTAACCTACCCAGCCCTGCACATCACACACCCTTGCAGTCATATAAACCGACCTCCAAAGTCCCTGTAATAAAATGTGATATGACTGTAATGGTTTGTGATCCCAGTCCTGTGCTAGTCTCGTCACTAATGTGTTTACCTTGTATATCAAGCCTGTTTGCCCGTCACTCCCTGCCCAGTGTTTCCCAGTCTCGTTAATTCCACCCGTGTCTGTGTAATCATGTCTAATGTGCTCCACCTGTTCCTCGTTGTTGTAAGCCAATGGTCTGTCTTCATGTCTTGTCTACCTGTGTATTTAGCCCCAGTGTTTTCCCCAGTACTGTGTCGGTTATTGTTGATGTATGTATCAGTGTTGCGTTGTACCCGTGTTCCTGCCTTTTGTATCTGTTGAAATAAACCTTGTTTAAGTTGGCTACGTGTCTCGTGTTTGGGTCTTTACCTCCTTGCATACGTGACAAACACAAGTTTGACCTTCAAACATATTTTTATATATTTTTAAGTAGTTATTATCGGTAAATAGCCTATAGCCTATGACAAAAAGCAGGTTTGGGGTCTTACACCTTTTTTTTACACCTGTAGGCTATAATGTAAATAATTACACAATATTTTCTTACGTTTTCAGCGTAATAGAGTGTAATACTCAACATGTATTTTATTTTAATTTAGTTAATTCTCCAAATTAATTTACAGTAGATAGTAGGCTACCTTGGACAGCTCCTGTAATGCGCAGCTAAATATTAACTTTTTTATTTAAGTGCTGCTTCAGGAAACAGGCATCTGTCATAGCTAATATACTCTTAAGGTGGGAAATACGGCCCTGGTTAATACATGCAAAATGCAAAAAAAAAATTTTTGAGGAAAACTTTGCTTATAAATGGAAAAAAAACAGTGTAACATATAAATTAAAGGTAAAGTCAGCTATTGCATGCTAATTGTAAGATAATATAAATTTAGTCAAATTCACATCTACTTGCATTTCGCTATCTTACCGTTCTCTGTGCGTGCTGAAAAAAAATAATCCAATACTTACACAGCCCTGGCTCCGTAAAGAAAATAAACCATGTGACGATCACCGCTATTATCAACAAAGCCGTAGTAATGTATGTAAGCTTTGCTTCACAATGAGTTTAGATGTGTGGGGCGGTGCCGCGTAGTGTGCAGAGGAATATTTTTTGGACTGAATTTTGCTTGAATTTAGCAAGCATTCTCAAGAATAAGTGACCTGACTTTATGTAGCAATTCACATTGTTTTACATTTATACATCCAAATCTTACAGTACCATTAGTGAGAACAAAAAGACATTGCCTGGTGTTCATTTCCAAAGTTTTTAATGGTCTCTATGGTAGTAATAAAGCCATTTACAGTGCTTTATAATACTACCTACCATCTGTTGCATAATGTCCATTGCTCAAAGTAGTTTATAATATATATATAGTATATATAATTTTTTTTTATCCTTATTTAATTGTTTTACTGCTATTTCAAAGCCCAATAGCTACAACTGTCTGTTTATTGTTTTGTTTTTGTTTTTGTTATTGTGATTGTTGTTGTTGTTGTTGTTGTTTTAAGCAGATGAGACACCCCCATCTTAGTGTGTTGGATAGGGAAAGGCTTGTGTGGAATTTGAACAACGTTCTTCTCCTGGAGCCATACATCTGCCACATGGATGGAGATCCTGTCCAAGAAGTGGTGAAAGCCATCATAGAACAATACAAGACCCTTGTATTGCCTAATCGTGCTGCCTTCCGCCAGTGTAAGTCTATTTACATTAAAGCTTTTTCCCTAAAGAACTACAGTAATACAGTGTAGTGATTCCCTCCATTGTTGCTTGTTAGTGACACCGTAAAGTCTCCAATGTTCTGTCTTCCTTTTTACTATGTTGAGTATAACTATACAATACTGTATATTTATAACTATAATATAGTACAGTATAATAGCCTCTATGTGGAATGTCACTACAAAACCGGAAAATGGTATTCATTGCTTCCGCTGTACTGTGTTATGCATTTTGCATGTGTGATTGTGCAGTGTTGGGCACTAGTTAAAGTACATTTCTCAGTATTCACTTTTAGCTCCTTAAAATCATGAGTTTTCAGTTTCACAATTTAGGAAATACTTATAAAAATAAAGTTAAAATTACACTTTTTGGCCTCCCGTTTCCTAATCTATAGCAAGGACAACCAGTATAAGTTGTTTAGTTTACGGCCCAAGACATAACACGGCAAATTTTATGAAGGTCTAAAACTCGATTTTGAGTTTTACATTTCTGAAAAAAAAAAGAAAAAAAAAATCTGTTTTCATTGGGTGGTTTGTTCAATTAAATTCAACCTATACCCTAACAGTTTATGATTATTATAACTATTTAGGAAAGCCTGTGTAAAATATAATTTGCATAATAATTTGGAACGCAGCGTAGTAACAAGGCTATTTTCTTGTTGACCTACATGTGCGAGCAGAGCATAAGCTGTTGTATCGTATGTTTATTCAGTTAGTTATTTTGTATAACACATTACAGTAGCATATGATGTGCCTATGATATGCAATTTAGGATAGGTTTTAATAATATAAGTAAATTAAATATGAAATATTGTATGATATCTGCCAACATTTGGCTGTGAAAAATAGGGCTATTTTCTGCGTTATCTACAAATGGCCTACCCTCAAATTCGAAATATGAGATGATGCTCTGAGTGAGAAAAATATTTTGAATCCCCAGAAACATCAAATTCATGTGGCATACATTGAGCACTCTGAGCATGTGGTAAACATCACCATACACACTCTGTTTCACAAGAGTGCTTTTCTGAGTTGCTTGTGGAAACAAGATGCAGTCTTGTGAAATGAGAGTGAATGCAGACAAGCAGCAGAGCAAAAACTAGAAGTTGTGGGACAGCATTGTCTAGTGGCTCTCAGCCAGAAGGTTGTGGGTTCAAACCCGGTGTTGACCTACCTGTAAGCATCCTTGAGCAAGATGCATAACCCCCTACCCTCCAACTGCTGTGTGTGAATGTGAGGCAAAATACTATAAAGCGCTTTGGATAAAGGCGCTATATAAAAGCAGTCCCTCTAAAACAACATGAACTAAACATGTAACAAATTATTTTACTTAATAATAATAATAATTATTATTAGACTTAATAGATAATACTGTAGATTATATATTTATATATTAATAATTCTACAATATAATAGACAGAATATATACAGTTTTACAATACAAATAGTTTGCACTTCTTTATTTTGCCACAAAACGCTAATGTGTATACATTATAGCTTATCTTTCTAAATCAAAACAAAAAAAGCTTTCTCACATACCACTTCTGCCACATTTTCAGGCATTAATCATGGCGATTTCAATGACCAGAATGTGCTGGTGGAACCCGATGAGACTGGCGACTATAGGATCTGTGGTATCCTTGACTTTGGGGATATGAGCAGGGGATATTTCATCTACGAGCTTGCCATCACCATCATGTACATGATGATTGAAAACCCCAATCCCATAGAGGTGGGCGGCCCCATCCTTGCAGGATGGGAGAGTGTGATTCCTCTTAACGAGTCAGAGAAGGACACCCTTTATCTGCTGGTGCTTTCCCGGTTCTGCCAGTCACTGGTGCTAGCTCGGTACAGTGTATCTCTACAGCCTGAAAATGAGGAATACCTGATGATCACATCCAGGAAGGGCAGTGGAATTCTTTGCCAGCTCTGGGAGCTTGGAAAGGTGGAGGTAGAGAAGATTTGGTTCCAGAGTGCTGCTCAATATGCTGAGAGAAAATAATTGCGTTGGGTTGCTGATAGTGGTTGAATGGTTTGCAACACATAATGCAATAGGTTATTTCTGCATGCCTGCACAAAATGAAACAGAAAATTGGATAATTTTGATGATAGTTTTCATGCGCATGAACATATCACTAACTGATAAAAAATGGTTTAAAGAAAGTGCACATATATATTTAAATATGTTATTACATAAATGGTTAATATTAAATAATTAAGCATAAAGGGACACTCTTGTAGTTGAACCCATAATTTTAAAAACAAGATTTAAGGGTTTTGGCTAGTACAAAACTATAAAGGTTTGAGATTAGACCATTTGGTTGGGATGTTGATATCACTAAAACAGAGATGAAAATAAGTATTGAAACTTATGAACACCTGTTATCATTTGTGAGCTACTAAGTATTATTAAGTATTTTCTCACATTTTTTTGTAAAATCTGAGCTGTCAGGTAGTGCAGGCCTAATACAGTATGCTGCTTTATCTGCACAAACTGTTTTAAGGTGAGTCACCACAGTTGTTGTAGTTTTTTTTCCCTAACTTTACTCATATCACAATGAAACTTTACAAGCTGAAAAGTATAAATAAATACAAACTTTTAAATTACATTTTTTTTTTATGTTTAACAATTGTTTCATTAAATATTTGCTTCTTTTGCTTATTTGCATATCACGCCAATCCATATTCCAGTACATTGATGAGTCAGATGGATTTCTTTAATTGATTTTATTGTGATAATTTACCAAATAGCCATAAAGGGTTCATCCAGATATAGTTTTTACACACAGACTTATTATTAACAATATACCACTCCTGTGTGACAGATGCTTTCCCCACATATTTACAGATAAAATTGCACATATAATGAGAACGATAAAGGGAAAAAAAAAAACGTAATAATCTTGCAATAAGACAATAGAAACAGTGTGTAAAATTACGATGCTCTAACTGCCTTGAAGGGTGAGGAATACTTGGCGTACAGGAAACAGGAAACAGGAAACATCTTATTTAAAGAAATGTTAATGCAATAACAGACACACTAGCATTAAAATTGCTGTTTGTCACGTGAACACATCTCCATGTTGAATCCGGTTGAGTATCATTTGGAATGTAGTTTTCTAGAGCACAATGTACATTTCCTCTGTCAAACCTTTATGCTAAGAAATGCTAAGAAAGATGAAATTTACGCAATCAGCTGTTGATGGACTAAAACATACAAATATTAATGTTTTATATATATATATATATATATATAATGGGTGGAGCCAGTGATGCAGGAGAAAGATAGTTTAGGGATAGCCATAGGGTGCTCCCTCATAAGATCCGCCCCCACATTGGACACAGCATTACAATTGCTGACCAGTGACCTAATACTACGAAGGAAGTAGAGTTTGTTTAACCTGCTTTCTGAAATAGAGAACGCTTGCTAACTTCAACCTCAAATCATAACAATATCTCTCCGCATCGCCACCTCACACATTGAAATGCATTGTGAAGCAAAGCGTAGTACTCTGGTACTACGGCTTTGTTATTGTGAACGGTGTTCGCCACTTTTTTGTGTTCCATTAGGTATTTATGTATTAAGTATCGGATATTTTTTTTAAAACGCACAGAGAATGGTAAACTAGAAATGCGAGGATATAGTTGGTGAATTTGACAAAAAGTCTATTATCTTACAATTAGCTTGAAGTTAGCTGACTATATGCTACCTTTAAGCAGAGACAAATATCATTCATGCCATAATATAGAATGTTATAACTTGCCAAATGCTTTAACATGATTGCTATTGTTTCAATGTGCCAGGGCTTAAAGGTGAGGTTTAACAATCTAATACACTTTTTGTCAAGTTCAGCAAATATCTCCTCCTCGCCCACCTGCTGTCTGTTCTGTGCAATGGAGAAAACTATAATAATTTAAATCAAAACTGTTTTTACTTTTTAGCCTCGCGAGACCACCCTGGATTATGTACTAATGTACCTGCTTTGACGTGGGGTCAAGCTGAACCAATTTTGGTGATATTGTAAAAGCAACTTCGCCAGGTGAATCATTTAGCTACCAGTATTTGTCAAGCAGAACCAGGCTTTACTCAGGCTACTTAAAGTTCAGCACAGAGTTGCTTATGTGACGTCGTGCTAATGAACGGAAGAGGCTGAGACAATCAGTATAAAAATGGTTAATGAAAGTCTGTCTTTTTCTGTCTGCTTTATAAACATCTGAAGAATCTGCTTACCTGGGTTGCACCTTTTAAATGTATACTATCTTAATCACAATAATACAATTCATTTAATACTTATCTAATCTAATGTAAGGTCAGCAGAGGTGCTTTTGTTCTTAGAAACATAGCATAGTTCCTAATTGACCAATTGTTTTATGTATTAGGCTACATTTGATTACTGTTCTTTTGTGTGGAAATTCTACAGTATATTCCACAGTGACTATGCTGGAACTTTCTGACTGTTGTTAATTATGTTAAAATGTCCTAAATAAATTACCCCTGAGCAAACACTGTTGGTGCGTTAATAATTCATTTAACAGCAATCTTTATTCCTGCATGTTCCACTCCAGTGACCCACTGAGAAAAATATTATCAAATGGCACACTATACACTTGTAGCCTAACTTGAACACCCCTAATTAACTTGGTTATTTGTCATTTTCCTATGCCCTGTTGTGATGTGGGGTCAAGCTGAACCCATTGTGGTGTTATTGTGAAAGCAATTTAGCCAGGTGAATCATTTAGCTACCAGTATAATTGTCTAGCAGAGCCAGGCTTTACTCAGGCTACTTAGAGTTCAGCACAGAGTTGCTTATGTGCCGTAGTTCTAATGGACGGAAGAGGCTGAGACTACCAGTAGAATAATAAAAACTTGCAACCCATGATCATGTACAGCTGAGGAAACTGACGATAGGACATAGACCATTTTTGTAGTAGGCGTTTGGCACTCTCTGTTGGTGAATTAAAGTCTCAATGTGTTGCTGTATGCTTGATAAACATTTTAATATAAACGTTTAATGCAACACAGCAGGGTCAGACTGTTACATGGTTAGAACAATCTGAATGTCAGGAACTTAACAGCAATCAAACAAAAAGAAGAAAGAAACAAAGGATTTATACATATACAGTAGTAGACTAGAGTGACCCCTCCCCCCTCTGGTGCCTAAAGAACTTTAAGCAGATACAGACATTAGTTTGAATTTGTTTAAAAATGTGATTTCCAGTTCTGAAGGAAAATATATGACTGAGATTCATAATTTGGCTACATTAGCCCAAATAGAAAGATAAACATTTGAGTTGTCAGTTTTAATAAACAGCTCTTAACAATATAGCACACAGGATTACATAAAACCAATTCAATTAACCAAGCATACTTAAACTCAGATATATTTTGAAACAAAAAGCAAATGGAGTATAAAGTGGCTGAGGGGTGCATTATGTGTATGTGACTAGATGCCAATAATGTTTTTTTTTTTTTTTCCCCAAGAAAATTGTATTCTTGGGAGAAAACAGTATGTCATACGTCACAATTATAATCACAGTATAATTCATAATGCATACAATATCCACTAGAGGTCACTCAAGCTCTACCGAAATCAGAGAAAACCTGCATTCCTAATCCATAGATTTATTCTACTTTAAGGCCCCATTTTAGCTGCTAGACAGCTTTTGCATCCATATTGCAATGTGCCTCAGTGATTTATTGATATTTTTGACAGGTAGAGTGGCCAAGGAATAAGTAAATCGTTCTTAGAAATGCACTGGAAGGCATCAGGAAAGGCACAACACTCCTAATTCCCATTCTCTCACTGTAGGCCAGGTTGACAGGGCATGATATGTGCTGCTCTGGGCTGCTGGCTGTTTAAGGAAAGATGCCGCATGGCTTGCCCCGCGGTGTACGCCCTGAAGCTTATACAATATGCTGATTCTACTGTCTTGATCTGGAATTGTTTTTGAGTCTAACCTTTACTACGTAGTATCTTTTAAAAAAAGGTCAAGACATGCCTTTTTAAAAAGCAGAAGTCACAAGCTAGGGCTGGACCAAAATACTAGAGACAAAGCACACTATTTGATCTTGTGGCATTTAGGAATGCTAATTTAAATGTAAAACCTTGGGAACACCCACAGCTGCCTGCCAAATATACAGATGTTAGTGTTGAGCTCAGCACATGAGCCGTCACTGTGATGCTATTCTGCCCTTTGCAGAGCGTTGGCCACACTGCACTCTTCACCTCCCCTTTCTCTAATGCAAAAAGGGAATTAGGCAAAGTGTATCCAAATGATCCCCGTGACATCAGGAGGGATCTCAACAAAAGTCCAGGCAGATCAGAGCACACATTTATTTATAGCTATACAACACCACATATAAATATACCACATATGAAAACACACTTAAAAAAACTGAAGAGCTGTACCTCTTCAACTCATGCAGCACCCCTCTTCCCCACACACACACACTAATCCTCCCCTCTACTGGTCTGCGTCTCACCATCCCACCTCAAAGGCACCATCTGCCCTCCACCCCTGCAAGCCCATTGCATGCCCCTCCAGTCATGCAGAAAAAGTCCTAGCACGTTGCTATGTGTGTGTGTGTGTGTACCTGTCTGCCTGTGTGTTCCATGTCTGCTTCATGCTGTCTTCCAACATTTCAGACTTAACTGTGAGGTAACATGTTTGAGAACCTTATACGCGGAATCCCTTATAAGCTGCAACCCTATCTTTCTTTCTCTTGCTTTAATACTCTAATACTCTGCTCGACAAATTACAGTTGAAATGAAAATGGCAACACTCAATGGAGTCAGCCTAATACACCAACCCCAAATCAACAGCGCTATTAATCCTCTTGGCATTTAAAAACAGGACACATTCTACCTTTTTAATATACAAGGGCAATTAAATTTGCATAAAAAAAATGAATGTGCAGCCTTTACATAAAATAGTTTACTGTTTCATTAGGATGTCTGGAATGCTGCAGCCACTACTATTACTGATACAAACAGTACACACAGTACATAAATGCCATGAAAAGACTGAGGGCTCACGTAATACAAGATGATGTCTGACAGCTCTGCTCTTCTTGAGAATTCACATCTGGCTAATTCAGTTGTGCAGGATCGATTGATGATCCTGGCTTGTGTTCTGTCAGATTAGTGCACGTTCTTCACTGAAAGGGCATATACCTTGATCACCATTGGCTGGCGACAGACCTGTAGCAAATGCAAAAGATTTTCTTGTAGGGATATGAGGACTATACAAATACTGTATGTTGTCCATCATAAACACATTGGCTACAGTATAATTCTAACATTATAATTATATCCTTAAGCAGTCAGGTAAAGAACCAATAGTTGGTGCCCACAGGAATTAATCAGACCCACGTGAATCCGATAAGGTGAAGTTTGTCAAATTTTGAAATGTTTGAAAATCACTGACATGTTTTGATTAGTTAAAAGCGGTCTAAGAACATGCTAATGAGTTCACCAACACTAATTGGCACCACCTGGTTGATGGTTTTCAATTAAGAGGTGCCACATTTTCAAAGGCAGAGATTGCAAAGGCAGAGAAGTGAAACTATACACAGTAATCTATTCCTGGGTTGTCCAAAGATGTTCAACAATCTTACAGCATACTTTTCATTTGGAAAACAGTGATACCGGGAATGTCTTTTTCAGCACTTAGTCATGACAACAGTGTTGAAGTAACTAATCTTCATCAAAAGGGTAATTTTAAATAAGTATATATATATTTTTTTAATGGCCATATTGTAGTTACATTTTGTAAAGTATAATAATCTAGTTTTTGATTATCAGTTGATTCAAAAATAAAATATATATTACCCACTGTACTGTATATTATTTTTATGTGCTTATTTTCTGCAATTTTTCTTATAGGGGGTCAAAGGTCAGAATGTTTGAGAACCACTGCTTTAGATTACAAATAGTCAGGCTTCCACCATTCTGCAGTTCTTATTTTAATAAATTTCCTTGCTGGCAAATTCGGCTAATCCCACTAGACCAGTAGGCCAGTAGACTGGAGGCCATGATAGTCTACTCTAGTGGGTGTTGGGCTCTCAGACAGAAGGTTGTGGGTTTGAGCCCCAGAGTTGACCTACTGTACCTGCAAGCATTCTTGAGCAAGATGCCTAACCCCTACCTTGCTAAGTGGTGTTGGAGGGCCAGTAGGGGGCACTCCTAACTCTGGCCTAAGGATTAAAAAAAAAATCCCAATGCCCCAGGGCAGTGAAAGGGACTCTCATCTGGGTATGGTGCCATCTTTCGGAAGAGATGTTAAACGGGTGTCCTGACACTCTGTGGTCACTAAAGATCCCATGGCACTACTCGTAAGAGTAAGGGTGTTGTACCCCGGTGTCCAGGCCAAGTATCCAACCTGGCCTCTCATACCATCATATCATCCCCAGTTTTCAATTGGTTCAAATGGCGTCTCTCCTCGCCCGTAACTACTCCCCAAGCCATTGCTGCAAATGTGAATATGTTCTCAGTAAACTTGCCTGGTCAAACAAAATTAGCAACAGCATTGAACACAATAGTTTATTTCTGACCTCTGTTTTCTGTTTAATGACAATATTTACCTGTGAATTATTAGCTGTTAATATGTATTCAAACACAGTCACCTTGGAAGTATACAGTACCAGCTAAAAAACAAGAGAGCCTTCTCTCAGCGGGTTGCAAAGATGTGGAGGAGACACAGGCACAGGCCTTAGTTAGCCAGCTATTGTACCTTAGCACCTCCTCTACCCTTATCTGTGGATTTCAGGTTGTCTGAGCTTTGCAGCCAGTTTTTCACTCAAACAAAAACTTGTTCTCGGATGCTTGAAAGAATCCCCAGTAGGAGACCCAAAAAACCCCCACTGTGAATTCATTAACACTTCTAGACATTAACACACGTAACAATTCACTGGACAGCTTCAGTGTCCTATCTGGGCTGAACAGGTGGGACGTGTGTTGTTCCCCAATGCTGCCGTCCTTGGGACGACTTGGGCATGCTGGCTAATCGATTGGACAGAGAGTCTGCTGAGTAACAGGGGCACCAACATAAGTGAGACACAACAGCAGGTGGAGTGGAATACACATATCCACCTCCTGCAGAGAGTAAGCCATTACCTAAAGATATAGGAAGCGCATTGAGAATTGTTTGACGTAGTTCTAAAATTGTGATCAAAACCTACTGTAGTTTAAACCATCCCGTCATCTCTTTGAAAGCGCTGGTTCATATTGTAGACTTAATAACAGTGCAAGCATGTCTCACGCAAATTGACTCCCTAATGGCCCCTCACAGATAACAGCTGGCTCTGAGAAAATTGGATGCTACCACATTAACCTTTGGATTTTATTATAATGGCCTTTTACAATAAAGGTGGCAGGGAACGCAAACATTCTTTAGTGTTTGATGGTCTAAAGTCAGCTTTTTACTAGACTTACCAGCAGAGTACATAGGAGTCAAAATGTACAGAAAATAAAAAGTGCAGAATATTTGTGAAATAATAATAATACTACAGTACTACTACTACTACTAATATACACCTGAGCAACATGCTGAAATGTCTTGTTGGGTTTTGCAATTTGTACTTCCTGCTGTAAGAACCTGTGCATTTTAAATTCATTAAATCCTTCATGTAGAACACCTTTGCATCACATGCTTTGCTAACTGGTTAGTCATTAATTAAGTGCTGAGCAAGTGAGTGGCGGGATGTACAGAGCCGTTGTAGGAGCAGTGACAGCTACAGTAATCCCTCTAGAAATTTCCCCAGAATGACAGTCCCCCAGTGTGTTGGATTTAATTCAACCCAACTAAATTCAACAAGTAAAACAAAGCTAATGTGTCTGTGTATCCCTGTATGAGTGCACAAGTGGTCTAAGTGTGCTATGCATATGCTATGCATGCAGATAGCGATTTTGTGTATGTGTGTGTTTGTGTGTGCATGCACGTGTGTGGACAGACTGGACAGCTGCGCGCTCACCTGGATGACGTAAAATGGAGCATACTGTAGATTTACAGCCCACTGAATGCATATAGAAAGAATACCAACAACAAGCCCAAAAGGTTTGCTCTTTTTGTTTGGGTTGGGGTAAGGGGTGCAGAATGTCTCCAATTTTTAAATACAACTACTGAAAGTGTGTTTATCTATTTCACTATTTGCCAAATGATGTCCATTAACTGAGACAGTTGAGAAATGAAAAAAGACACTCGGGAGAAAGCGGCTTTACTGAAACAATAAAGTCATTTTCAATAGTGTGGTAGTAGCTGTTAAGCCATGCAGCTGACAGTGGCTGCCAGCATTCCCTCTTTTTCTCTGTCTGTCAGAAGCCTTCTGTTTTTAGATAACATAGTTTTAAAGGCATTGTTTAATTTACAACATGACTGTCAAAATCCCCTTACTTAATTAAGAGACATTGTGGTGATGGTGATGTTTTTTCCTGACACAATTGGAATTTAAAACTCTCACAGTTCATAACACTCAACATAATATTTAGTTTTTCTTGGGTAATAATCTTTCTTGGCTCCAAGCTAAGGACATAAAGTGTTTATATATGACTACGTGGATACAGTATATTGTATAGTGTACTGGTGTGCGCATACCGTACAGTATGTGTGGGTGTTTGGACTATACAGTTTTGTGTGTGAGAGAGAGGGACGGAGTATAGATATGATGCGGAGGTGGAAGAAGGATGCCCGGGTAATTGTTTTGATGTGTGATTCGAACTA
>JAODUH010005874.1:17640-32243 GCA_027564835.1 Typhlichthys subterraneus | reverse complement strand
CCTTTTACGTGTGCATGTCACAATTTTCTAATAAGCAATTTGTGTACATGTGACAAAAACCTGTGATACTGTGTTGAAATAAAATTGACTTGACTTGACTTGTACATCAGTCGTTGCTAAGGAAAATCCGGAAATCTGATTGGTTAATATTGATGCGTGATTGACATGTCGCAAAGACTATTTATCTATTAGACTCTCTTTGACGATCTAATGTTTGCTTATGGTGATGAATTTCTTATTCAAGTGCTTCATATGCGTTGTGTTGTTGACGTCTCTCCTACCCAGTCTTCCATCCAGTGGAATGTTCCTATTGCCGGAGTGAGAGCATGATGGGGTTTAGGTACCGATGCCAGCAGTGCCATGGCTACCAGCTCTGCCAGAGCTGCTTCTGGCGTGGCCATGCCAATGGTCCCCATAGCAACCAGCATCAGATGAAGGAGCACTCATCTTGGGTAAGCAAGCTTTGTTCAATCCCACGCAGTATTTTCTGTTCTGTTTCTGCCACAATGCCAAAGTCAATATTGATCTGTGCTTGTGCAGAATGGCTGTACGGTTGTCTGTGCACTACTGCAGAACGAGATGTGCTTTCCTCCGCATGCATGCGTTGTCCTGTCAAAGCAACACAGAAAGAAGTTGGTGGGATTTCAGTCATTTGAGCAAGTGAAACAGTATTGATTGAGGTTTTAGTGTCACTGCATTCCTCCAAAGCTCAATCATCATATCGTAAATTGAGAAAGGGGAAGGTACGTGCGCTGTATCTCAAATCCCATTGCCACCACGAATGCCACAGATACAGTAATAGTGATTGTTTTAGCGGGCAGGAAAAGAATGAAACGTCTGAAGTAAGTTAAGTAGAATATTTCCAAACTATAATTCATGACACAGTAGTGTATTTGATCCTTGCACAGTAGCATATATTAGATACAGCAATATGCTAAGGTGACATATACACAATCTTAAAATGTATGAATATTTACACCACTATTATTGTAATACCGATATGTTACAGTGCAGCATTAGTCACTGTTTTAAAACTACACTTCTCAATTGCATTTTAGCGCCTTCCCTGTTGAATTCAGACACAGAGACAGGAGTGCACTCACTGGATAAGTGCACTGTATAAGCACCTTCATATTCTTGCTCCCCCTCTCACAGAAGTCTCCAGCCAAAAAGCTGAGCCATGCCATCAGTAAATCTCTAGGCTGCGTCCCCATCGGAGAGTCCCCGCATCCTGTGTTCCCAGAGCAGGCCGAGAGGCCCCAAGAGATAAGCCATACGGTGTAAGTACTGCTCTCAGAGGCATATCTGTCACCATTGCTTCCTAGTGATTAATGAAGGGGACATAAATGATATGCTGATTAACAGCAGCGCAGCATCACGTGTGCTGGTGATACATAATGTTTTCCTGCCGTGTAACTGCTTTCATCTTTTCATTTCGCTGTCACAACATGAAGTATAGACTGCCGACAAAGATGTCGAGCAGCTGATTATTTGCTAATGTGCAAAGGCTGTTACGCCGCACTGCAAAGCCTCATCAGTCTGTTGGCAATGGTTGACAGTATAAATCGTGCTCTCCTGCTCCGAGGCCCCTGGAAGTCATTATAGAAAAGGCATTATATTATTGTGCCGTCCCAAACCATCATTCACATTTATAGTTCAGGGGGAAAATAAGACATTTCCATAATCAATTCCACTGAGATACATCTTCACTACTCTACATTGTAAGGTCATGTCGTAATCATCATTGGCACAGCATTGAAAGGAGGAAGTTGTGCTTTTGTTTTAGCCAGTGATTTTAGTTGTTCATGACATCTGTATTATGCGTTTTAGTGAAAATGTTCTCATGGCACCTTTCATAACAAATCCCTGCTTCTTATTCACGTCACGATCATGAATCAAAGCTGTCTTCATGCCCTGCTCCTGGCAAGTGGCACTGAGTAATAGATAGCCAGCTACAATAGCATAGAGAGCTCTAGCTCGGAGAAACTAGCTTGGATCTCCAACAAATTCGAGGAGACATAAATACCTCTGTGTGCCTCTGTTTTACTGCACGGTTGATAGGGCCTTTGAATCACCTTACTGTGAGCACCAGAGCAGCATGTTCACTGACAGAATGAAGTTGCTGCATTGAAACCAGTTTTATGCATTCAAGATGAAGTTTTCATTCACATAAATGTACAATTCATAACAATGTGGAAAATAACTATCAAGTCTGTTAGATGTTTTCCCCCAGCTGAAGTTTGTGGTGATGGAAATAGCATGTAAATGGTAAATGAGCGCATTTATATAGCGCTTTTATCCAAAGCGCTTTACAGTATTTTGCCTGACATTCACAGAGTCACACACACATTCATACACCGATAGTGACTGCTGCCATGCAAGGTGCGACCAACCACCGGGAGCAGTTAAAAAAAAAAAAGCAAACCCATTTTTGTTTTTGTGGCAATAGAAGATAGACCTATGCAATACCTTTCAACCGGATATTTTGGCGAGGACTTCAAGGAAGGAGGTTATGTAGTGCTTCACTGTAAGTGCTTTCCCATGCTCCTGCAGATGGCATTTCAAGGTTGGTAGGACAATGTGGGATCATTGACGTTTAGTGTAATAGAGGCTTGTTGGCCCGTGTGTGTCTATTGTAAAATGTGATGCAGGGAACCTTGGTGGAATCATCCGTATGGTGACTAAGAGGAAGCAAGTCAGCAGCTGTGGAATGAAAACAACTCTATTTATATCTAAGTGACCAAATATATTTTCATTTTAGTGTAAACCTAATCTCTTCAAATGTATTGCAAACATCCTCAAACTGAAGAATTATCCTACAGTACTTTATGAATGGCTAATTATGTCCAACAAGTCTATATAAGCATACATCTAGAATTCATATTATTATTCATATTATGGAATATATCATGGATGCATCATTTGTGATTATGCCTATTGAATAAAACATTGGCACGTTAAATATTTATAAATACTGGTTATCTTAATGAGTTGAATTCAGTTTGAAGTACAGTGTGTGGACTTGGATTTGAATAAGTTGTTACTGTCTTGCTACTGTAGTATTGTATAACATCTAAACCCATCTTGCAGCTGTAAGGACCACCTCACACTATACTATATACTGTATATTGACACATGCCTGCCTACCTTATGATATCTAAGCGATATTGATATGTTCTGTTAGTTCTGCAGCAGTATGGAATGCATAGAAGCCGCTTCTGGCTGTTAATTTACGCTGTGTCCTGAGAATGGCGCTTACCTTGCCATCTCCCAGGTGTGTCTGTCTGCATAAGGAGTGAGTGATGATGGCAGAATCGGGGTGAGGCGTCAGGTTTGATCAAGACTCCAAGAGGCCGTCCCAGCCAGTCATCTGATAGGTAGACGTTTGGAGGCCATTCTGAAATATATTTACTTCCATCTGAAAGTAAAGACAGGGAGCTGAGCAGTGAATTTACCGTCCTGTCAGACTGTCAGCCAGATTCTCCAGAATTTATGCTTTGGATAGGAGTTATATACGTTTGGTGGGTGTGCAATTCTTAGACTTTAAATCTAGTGGTTCTTATCAGCCAAATGCTGAATTACGCTGTGTACAAAAAAAAACATCATTATAATTTGCATTAATGAGAAATGTATACTGTATGTATTATGGTCCCAGCCTCGTATTTAATATTTAGCAACCTTATATAGGCACTATAATCCACAGAAACCACTCACATGCTTTAATGGCTTGCATTGTTTTTTATATATCTGTGTCCAGTCAGTCAATCTAAATTCCATCAGTGTCATTAAAATGAGGCGCAGCCATGTAATTCACTTTTCCACTAGCGTGATACGTTTGACTTTATGGCGGTGTTATTGACAGTCTCAGGGAAACAGTCCAACCCATCAGCAGGGCTGGCCTGTTATTGGCCGGTTGGCATGTTATTTTTAGCCCAGCGATGGAGAGAGATGCCGGAACGCCCACCGTCAACACGATTGACGACTCGGTGAGCTGCGTACAGAGCCTTACCTTGTCCCCTTGCCGACGGCGTAGCCCGAGGAGGGGTATGATTGTGATTCGCTGCGCACAGGGAGCGCAGGGCATAGCGCATTGCAGACTTTGATCTCTGACTGCCTAAATGTAACACCAGCTCAGTCCCTGTTTGACCTCTGGAGCCCTACACAGAGGCAAGAGTGACGTTTGCTTTACTGACGGGTCTCTCAGAGGACCTGTGTGTGTGTGTGTGTGTGTAAGGAGTGTGTTTTTCTCTATGGTGTTTATCATCATTTATTATTCAGTGGGCCAAGGGCAGCAGGCATTGCTGTTAAAAAAAAAAGTTAGCGGGGTGCATTTGACCTGTAGTCAGAAACAACCTCAAATGTTTAAACAAACCACATGCATCCGTCTGAAGGTTTTACATAAGAGTCTCAACCATTCACATTTTTCTCCATCACTCCCGGAGTTATTTTGGGGCATTGAACAGGGGTTGATGATTATTTATAGGAGGAGAGATCTTTTAAATTGCCTGTTATGTAACTGGCTCTAGTGAGTCAAGATATGTAAATGTCATTATTTGGAAGGCAGTTACCAGCCTATTCTACCCTCAGCCTAATCAAGAAAGAGATGGGCTTTAGGCTTTTCAGAGGAAGCATTTGAGACATTTCCAGCAAGTGGCATTTGCCTAATTGTGCATGAAAGGGCAGATGTTGTGTGTGTGTGTGTGTGCTTACATGCACATTTATGTGCCCATATATCATCACATGCACACGCATTTGTCTGGGAGCGAGAGGGAGAGTGAGGGAGAGAGAGGGAGAGAGACAGTCGTCATAGGATCATGTGATCGCTGGGTTTCCTTGGAGACAGCAGCAGTGTAGTACATTGAGATGCTTCGCCTGCTCAGTTGTGAGGAGAGCATCTGGAAACAGCTGCGCTTGGATGTACCCGGCTAGCCAGGCAGGTGCTCTAGCAGAGGTAAGTGGCGG
Organism: Typhlichthys subterraneus; assembly: GCA_027564835.1. Taxonomy (NCBI): domain Eukaryota; kingdom Metazoa; phylum Chordata; class Actinopteri; order Percopsiformes; family Amblyopsidae; genus Typhlichthys; species Typhlichthys subterraneus. The sequence continues at coordinate 27,281 of JAODUH010005874.1, read as the reverse complement.
CTTCTGTGTCTGCTGTACCTGATTTGGGACTCTGGGACTCTCTCCAGTGTTTGTGTAAAAGCGTCCGCCGCGTAGCAGACATAGGCAGTTGTGTACAGTTGACGGAACTACTCAGATGGTTATCCTTTCTCTCTTTTTTCCAATTTAACTTCCTTACAGTATGGATTTCAACAGTATCAGCATCACTAGTGTGTGTGGTAAATAGAAGAGAAACTCAACATTAGGACAGATGCATTCCTAATGAAAGACTGTTATTCCATTGTTTCCTCTGATATGCCTTCAGGGAATGTCATGCACTGTATGATTGGGGCATCTCTTTATAAAGAACAAGCTGACCTCCAGAGGAACTGCATTCGTGCGCTGAATGAGTCATTTGTTTGCAAATGATTTGAACACAAGTTGCCAATTCTCCTGCCCCAATACCACGTAGACGTCAGCGATAAGAGACGGTGTTGTGTGAGCGTTGCCGCTCTGCCTGCGTAGGTCTAATTCAGTTATGACCATGATATCACACTAGAGGCTGTTTAAAGAGCAGAGCTATGGAGATATGCCGCTGGGCTATGTTTCTGGCGGGGACTATTACGAACACCTGAGCTGCAGAGACGGTTATTTTGATGGGCTAATGAGATGCCGTGGTCCAGGTTTGGGTGCCAAGGAGAGAGCTAGGGCCGCATGGACCCCATCTATATGTTTACTTGCACAAATTACCTCCAACAATGTCACCTTTCACGGGGGTTTCACAGACTTCCAGTTTAATTCGATTTTGTACCTACTGTTGTTCCACTTGCTCATTTTAATTAAGTTCGAGCTAATAGTGTTAACAAATTATAGTTAGCCATTGCCAGAAAAGTCCATTCTTTTATTTAACTCAGTGGAAACGTGTGTATTACGCCATGCTATGCTGGCGCGCTTCACGCAGTCAGACAGTTATTTACTTATTTATTATGGTATCCCGGTTTTAGACCTGGTTTGTACAGTGTGATTATATTGCGGTCAGGACCGCTGATTCGTGATTTTTTTAATAAAATGCAAATGTTAGGGGCACCACATCTTGGTGACGAGCACCGCAGACAGGGCTCTGCAGAGCAGCATTAAAGACCTTTAATCTTGTCTTATAGTCAGCCGCAGTCCGTGGCCAGCGACATGAACGACACAATGCTCTTATCCTCCGGGGCTCCTACGCCTACCAAGAGGTAAGTGTCTGGTAACAGCGCACGCTACACGCTATGACTACACACTCACTTTGAAGATGCTAGCAGGAAGCCACAGAATCAGCTCTTCTGAATAGTGGTAGCCATAGCCACCCAGTTTAATGATAAAGTGACTACTTTATGCATGCATATATTACCCTATGTATCATCATTATTATTAGTAGTATTATTATGTGTCAACATTGCAAATAATAGAGTATCAGTATTATCGGTAATGTTGACATATTCTGAATTTGGAATATGTATTGACAGTTCTGAATGCGGTAGGGTTTTTTAAGGTCTATTCTGTTTGTTTACTAGTCATACGGGTTCAGCTTTCTCTTTCATCAGTGGAAACGACGAGCACAGCAAAATGAAAGAAATCACAGATGTTATTTGTTCCCTCACACTTGACACACATACTAGTCAGAGTAGCATGCCCTTGCGAGGGTATTTTTAGAGGACAATTTGTTACGCAGCTGTCAGGAAGAATATGTGAGGACTCCCAGCTAGAAGGCAATAGATATTATCTGAGATTGTGTAAGCGGAGAGCAGAGATCTGGTGAAAGCGGTCTAATTGTCCTGTCACTCTTCTCAGTTAAATGGCGCCTCCATTATTGTTTATTTGCTTATTTGTAAGGAAACATCTAATGGTGCATTGTGGTTATGAATTCCATAAAGGCAGATGACTTTCTGGATGCTACGATGCATCTGTTCTTGGTGTCTCGGCTCGGTAGATTTCCCATCTGTACCTAGACATATAATTTACATTTCATGTATCGGACATGTTTCTATAAGTACCTGGTATACATTTACAGGGAGGAGACATGGCATGCTCTGTTTACATGGCAGAAATCATTATTTTATGGGACACTGACATTTAGTCCCACTGTGTATTATATAGTAAGTAGTAAGTATAGTAAGCAGTAATGAAGAAGCCAGATAACCTTTCTTTTGACATTGTGCTCTGTGAGTCAGGGCGGTTTTGTGAGGGCCATCATAGACAAAATACTCTTTTGTCCTGTTGGGTGGGTGATTTGAATTAGGGGAGGGGGCAAGAGCAGAACTGTCCTCATGTTGTGGGGGAGATGTGTGCACTACTGTCAGCCACCAAAACATTGTGTATCATGTGAGTGGGTAAAGGTTCATGAGCGAGCGATCCACAGCCTAGCTAAGTTCTTATTGCAGTGGGCAGACCACTCTGTCAGTAAGTCTATAGGAGCTGCTGACATACTGTCACTTTACGTTTGTGAATAGGAATCCATAGACATATATACAATGTACTGCTTTTCCTCCCATGACTTGAAGATGACAGTGCTAAATAACGCAAAGCTCCTCACAGCTTTGCCTCAGTTCAATAGTCCCACACAGATTCTCTCGCTTGAAAGGAAGGTTTGTCCCATTTCTGTTGCTGCTGTTGTCTGTCATTGGACTAACAGACAATTAGTACCCTACCTTTGCTTGGACACCCTGGTATGTAACTCCAGAGCAGCATTTGTAATTCAGACAAGAAGCTACATGTTCAGTGTGAAATGGTGTTCTGATTGGGTCTGGACATGCCGGGCTTGTCTCAGTGCGTCAGTCACAGTCTGGCCTGATAGTGCCTCTTCAACTGACATGGCATCTCCTCTCTGCCCCCCCCCCCCCCACACACACACTCTTTTTCTCCCCCTCCCTCACCCGCTCTCTCCCCCGCTTCCTATTTCCATCTCTCTTCCTCTCTGTCTCTCCCTCTTGCTCAGTCAATCGCTCACTGCTGGTCTTTCAAGGGCGAACCGGCACCCTGCAATTTATTTCCTGTTAGTCATGCAGAACCACAGCACTGGCAGATGTAAAAAAACTGCCTGGGCTGCCAATGAATTTTAACTGAGAGTCGACCAAGTGAAATCTCTGACTCATCCGTTTGGTGTTGCATTGTGTGTTCACACCAGGAGGGGCCAGTGTTGGTTCAGGTCGGGTCTAGGACGTATGCAGTGACTTTTATTCACCCCTGAAATAACAACATCTTGCCTGCATGGGCGACATGATGATGATCCTGTTGGGAGTTGGGAGCAGCAATGTTGTTGTTATTGTTGTTGTTGTTGTTATTAATATGTCATCGAGGTAGATACAGTCGTAAAGTTGTGTGGTCAGTTGCGTTGTGTGTTGGTATTGGAAAGTGCTGCACTTTTGAAATCTGTCTGAAACATGGAATTGAGCCAGAATGTCTCTCTAACCCCGTAAGACCTGTGGTTAAAATTACAACATAACTTTTAGCTCTCCAAAACGAAACATTTGCAAATACCAAACGCCGGCCTGGCCTGGGCTGTGAACCTTGGCTTATGCCTCAAACAGAAAGAAATTCTGCTTTAATAGACAAAAATACATTCACAATGACTATGTATGCGTCCAGGAATAGGAGATTATGCAACTGTTGCACTTAGTGCACACCACAGTGAGTCCACACTTTAAAGGCCTAATATGAAAATAATGCTGTAGCATCAAACCTAGGCTAATAAATAGGTTAAGGGCTTTTAAGTGCTTCCTGGAAAAGAGCAGAGCAACAGATTGTATTGTGGCACTCACTTTAATCCCACCTGCAGCCTGATAATAAGGCTTTAGGTTATGTTTAATATCCAGCAGTTCACTGCCGAAATCTCCATTCTAATATAATGAGTCCAGGTCTTGTACATAAACAATGATTGTAGCAGTGAGCGAAGTAATTATCTACTGCTTTAGGAAATGAGGTGATACCATCTGGAAACAAGAGGAGGACATTTTGTTTTTACAAAATAACACTACTTGTTTTTGTCTTCAAGTGCAACTGCAAGTGAAAGTATCTCACATTTTTTACATTTTACACTTGAAGAATAATTAATAATAATTAGTAAAAAGATAAGTAAAAAAATTTAAATTAGTTAACTTAAAAGTTAAAAGCATTTAAGGAACTAAAATAATAATAATAATAATAATAAGATAAAAAGTAGAAGTTTTTATCTTAGTCTTTTTCCCATTCATGTTCTTGCTCTTCTTGTTCATGTAACTAGCATGTACAGTAACTAGCAGTACAGTATGGTCAGAGTGGACATGCAGGACTGGCTACTACCCTCATGTATGTGAGCTGTTGTGGCGAGGGTTTGAAGCCACATTGGGTTATAATGGTCATGATCTTACCCTGGAGTGGATGAATGGTAGTCCCAGGCTGAGAGCTGTGCACTATTCCTGTCCTCCATCGTCCATCACTGCTCCTCATCGCAGACCACTCGTCTTGTGAGATAGGAGAGCATATGCACCGTCATCTGTTCATGCCATATGCAACGCCCACCGCCTCCTCGTGCTTGTTTGACCGCTCCAGCCGATGGTAATGTCATTGTGATAGGTGTTGGCACGGCAACTGATGCATCTGGCCTGCCATTCGCAAACCTTTTCATATAACCACCGTAATGCTATAAATGCTCTATTTAACTTACTGTACTACGGCCGGGCTTCAGGATGTGTGTGTGTGTGTGTGTGTGTGTGTGTGTGTGTGTGTCTGTATGTGTAAAGTTTGTCTCTCTCTGACATTGGCTAGTGTCTTGGAGAGTCCAAGTCGACTGGACGAGGAACACCGTCTCATCGCTCGATATGCTGCCCGCCTAGCAGCTGAAGCAGGAAACTCTACGGTGAGTACCAACTATAACCCTAACCCTAACCTAACCCAACTCTATGGTGAGTACTAACCATAACCCTAACCTAACCCAACTCTATGGTAAGTACTAACCTTAACCCTAACTAACCCAACTCTATGGTGAGTACTATCCCTATGCACTCACCCTCTAATGCTAATGTTGTTGCTTACGCTAGTGTGTCACTTTATTATTATAACATGTTCTGTAGTAAGAATTTATTTTGTAGAATAGAAATTAATGTGTTTGCCATTTGTCCCTAATTGGGTTCATACAAATGCATGTGTGTCTACAATAGCCTTGTTATAACCTTCCTGTTTTCACAATTTGCTACATATCAGTCTTCAAACTTTCAATTGAATGCCCTTTGTCATCCAGGCGGTGCCATTAGCTGTCAGTCAAATCATTAGCAAGCAATTTAACCAATCAGAACAAGACCCTTGTGGGGCTGCTTTTCTGAAAACAGGCACTTAATAGCTGTTGGCACCAACTGAACTATACACCTGGATACTAATTGTTGTTCTCTGTGATCTTCAAACAGTGTTCCCAGACTGAAAGGGAAAGTTGTGGAGGCAGAGATTGGTTTTAACCAGGATACCAGAAAGCATATGCAGACCATTACTGCAGTGTAAACCCTTGGTACTCTATTGGTTACCTAATTATGACAGATGCTGCAAAGCGACTGGAAAGTATAGGGATTCTTTAAACATCTGAATGAAAATGCCAAATGTGTAAAACATGCTGCAAAGCTAGCTCTAATGACTTGCAGTTTCCTGCAGTGTGTTTCTGTGTAACGGCCATTTAAAGAATAGATCAGCGCTAGTGTGATGCAGAGCCATAATAAACTGTGCTGCGCGCGTGGTCAGCAGATAACACGCTCTGTGACCATGTTGTCTTGCAGCAACAATGTCCTCCGACAGACCTGAGCTTCAACTTCGACGCCAACAAGCAACAAAGGCAGCTGATTGCAGAGCTAGAAAACAAAAACAGGTGAGCCTGTGCTATTTAAAGGGACCCTGCTTGAGTGTAGCCTAGCCTCAAGTCCCTCGAACACAGAATATCTACCCCGAATCACTGTTCACATATTAAAGAGCAACTCTCTGCTGCTGCAGTGGGATGGGTAGAGAACTGTGTGTTTCCAACCAAAACAATAGCTTACAGTGCCACTGAATGCTTAAGTGGGATATCAGTGTTCCATCTGCTAATGCAGTTTCTCTCACAAAATCTATAATTATGTGGAATTACACGATTGATTGGCCAACTCATTTGGATGAATCATTAGTGGGTGCAGTGGCGCTGTTTGTCTGACTGAATTTGAAGCCTACAGTAAGTCAACAGCTGACAGTGCGTCGACATTCTGATGTGTGTCACGGCATATCCAGGGAGATCCTACAGGAAATCCAGAGGCTGCGTTTGGAGCACGAACAGGCCTCCCAGCCCACCCCAGAGAAAGCCCAGCAGAACCCAACGCTCTTGGCTGAGCTGCGGCTCCTCAGGTGCAGCAAGCTATTCTTCCTGTACCCATTAGCCAGACACTTATCTCACGGTATCTCCCAGTGTAATAAACCCACTGCCGACTCAAGCTAAGTTTATACGATGCGCTGATATCATCTGATAAATTGCACTAGGGAATTCCTACCATGGCATTGCAATGAGGTTTTGATTACCTTATATCTGGATGTAGGCTGAAATAAGGAAATGAAACAGCTAAGCTGGCCCTGTAGGCCACTTGGAAGAGTACTATTTGTAGTTACAGTAGAGTACAAATCTGCAACATAAGAGGCAGTAGTATACTTCTATTTTCTTTATTTTAACTGTAGAAATAAAATGATTGTGCTGATGAGTAGTACTTCAGTTGTATAGTGCTTTATGTCATTATACAACATTGGTAATACACCATCTATTTGAATTAAAGTATTGAAGTAGATCAGTTTAGTTACAATCGATAGACTCTGTCATTGTGCCGCGGTGATCTCTCCTTGCTGTTTGTTTTCTGAAACCTGATGTTTTACATGCTGGAGGAAGCATGGCAAATACCCGTCTGTCCTAATTCAAGTGTTTGGAGGCGTTATCTTATGCATTGAGCCTGATTGTGAGTGTGACATCCCTTCTTGGCACAGCCAGGGTTGGATTCATAGCTGAGACCAGGATATAATAGGTAATTTTGATTCAGTTGAAGAGTGTTTTTCTTTTTTATTTGATAGGTTGCTGCACAGGCCTGATATTGATTTATGTAGCAGGTTTGAGAAGACAGAGATAGTCAGTGGCAGCAGATGTTTGTGAGTGTTTGGCAGACACTGATGCTGAATACACTCAAATTTGAATTAATTCAAATGCAATGCATATATTGACCTCTAGAGGTAGCATATGAGCATGCGATGGCCAGTCTAGTCTAATAAAGAGTTCCATAGTTTTTTTAATGGAGCCATATTGGCAAGACATGGTCAATAGGAGAGCTGCACTATGACATTCTTAGAAAATGTGTCTTTATATGCCATGCAATGTATAGCCCTTACTGTATATGCCTTAATGGTTAGCAACAGCCAATACTTGTATAATAGGCATACCGTAAACATTATTAATTTAATTGTGCATCATGCATTTGCTTGAAAGTCTTCATGTTGTATTTGTTGTTTTAGTTTGAGTAGGTAAGCTAATAATACCTAGTTAGTACTGCTAACAGGCTGTGATTGCAGTGATTTTTGCTCTTCTCCATGTGAGGATTTTGTAGTGTATATGTCAGTTATGCTGCCACCTTCAGGGTGAGCATAGTACTGTTTTTAATAGTTCCCATTGACTTATAGGCTACTGAACTTGATTCTTGATTCTGTTCGAATTATTCTCTGCCATGGGAGCCGCCAGTTCAACCTTGGAGAGCCGCGCAGTGAAAACCTCTGGTCTAAGGAGTTGACAAATAATGAAGACTGAAATGATTGTTAGGAATATAGTAACAGAACACACAGAAACAGAATATAGTAACAGGTATAGTAACAGAACAATGTTGAACATCAAATCATAGAGAATGATATTGGTCAGGGTGACATATTTACAGTTTATCTGGATTTATATTTCTAGTTTAGCTAAATGAAAGCACAGTAGATATTAAGAAGACACTGAGAAGCAAATAAAAACTCCCAGACAATAATAAATCCCTACGTCACAGTTCCAGTCGGTGCAAGCAAGGTCCTAGCATGCCTAGCATCAGACATGCTAGTTTGCCTAGCATCCAAACATGCTAGCATGCCTAGCATGTGTGATGCTAGCTGATGTTGCTCCACAGACACAGGAAGGATGAGCTGGAGAGACGCATGTCTGCCCTGCAGGAGAGCAGAAGAGAGCTGATGGTGCAACTGGAAGGTCTCATGAGGCTGCTAAAGGTGAGGTCACCTCGATGTTTAGCCTCTATTGGCAATAATGGTTTAATAGTAATGATAATATTACATAAACAATATAAACATTTTCAGAAATGTGTCATTTTTCATCATTTTTATTCCAGCTTTATATATAAAAAGGAAGATAAAATGTGGGTACATTGTGGTCATGCATTTGAAAGATACATATTTTTTTAGGGGATCAGAACATTTTCATATTGGCCTCCAAAAAACAACTTCCCCTCTATAGATTAACACTGTTTGAAGTAGACCTGCGTTTATACAAGATACAGCTGGACAAAAACAATAAAACGATTACGTGAAAATATTAAAATGTTCCTGTGCCCTCCGACAGCATCTCTTAACCTTCCAACCCCTGCAAGTAGAAACACACTATGAGCCAAACCGCCTTTCAGTTATGCTATTTATGATCATCTACGTTTACTGTATGCAAAGGCCTTCACATGTAGTCTGGTAACGCAACATGTTGTTTGTTTAAAACCCTGAAATAAGAGTGACCTTAACATACTTGTAGAAATCTCCTCTCCTGTCACTGCTTTGATTCTGTTGCTCTCTTGCCCTTCTTGCTCTCTCTCTCTGCTTCCCATTGGCTGGCTGATAGGATGAGGAGCAGAAACAGGCAGTAAGTGGCCTTTAATTCAGTTTGCCAAGGCCCACGGCTGGCTTACATCACAGCCATAGCACTCAATGGAGCACTGCCTCCCTTTTGCTTTGATACAAAGGAGAATTCTAGAAACATAAACTCTAATATATATATTCTTGGATTTCAAAGTGCACAGGAAAATATATTTCCAGAAGGAGGTTATACATTCTGGGAGGAATCTGCAATCTCAACAGTTCTCAGACCTTCTAACTTATTATAAAAAATGAAAAACATCTATTTACAGATGTGTAAAATGAGAATGAGAGTGTGAGCGCGACATAAAAAAATGACATTGGGGTGATTTATTCAATGTTTTGGTATGCGTGCACTGTGCACGTTGTGCGATAAGCTATGGATGGAACCACAATACTGTACGAAGAGTCACAATGCTAAAATGAAGCAGTTGATGAGAATGCGGTCATAAATGATGGCTGGAAAGTTAGGTTAATTGACTCATGGAATTGTCCTTTAAATTAAAGTGTTTTTTGAGCTGTAAACTAAATAATAAGACAGCTCTGTGATGGATGAGACACATACATTCTGGTGTTAATATTGGCAAAATTCACGTTTTTGTACAAATCTGGATTTTATGGTCTGACTTTGTCTCTACGTGTCATATACATTAAATATCGCCCTGGACTCCAACTGTACTCCTTGTCCGCTCATGCGTCATCAAATTCAAACGTTAACGCCCTCAGCTCCTTGACTACGTTTTAACATGTTTCAAAATTGTGCAGTGGGTGGAGTCAGGCTCAGAGCTGGGCTGCTGTGG
>JAODUH010005874.1:0-17540 GCA_027564835.1 Typhlichthys subterraneus | reverse complement strand
GTGGAGTCAGGCTCAGAGCTGGGCTGCAGTGGGTGGAGTCAGGCTCAGAGCTGGGCTGCTGTGGGTGGAGTCAGGCTAAGATCTGGGCTGCTGTGGGTGGAGTCAGGCTCAGAGCTGGGCTGCAGTGGGTGGAGTCAGGCTCAGAGCTGGGCTGCTGTGGGTGGAGTCAGGCTCAGAGCTGGGGTGCAGTTACACTTGAGAGGTGCTCTGTACGACATGTTAAACATTAATATGGCAGCAAACAACTATTTTCTAATAAGTAATTGCATTCTGAGAAGACAATGAAATCACACTCTTAGTTTTCACATCCTGGCCGGCCGCATGTGCACGTGTCTGTGGCCCATGAATACATGTGCATGTGGCCCATGAGTACATGTGTACGTGTCTGTGGCCCATGAATACATATGCACGTGTCTGTGGTCCATGAATACATGTGCACGTGTCTGATACTTTATTTTGATTTGAGATGCTGGTACGCTTACTGTGACATCTAGTGGTAGAAAGTAATATAAAATCCCGCCACCGCACACACGCACACACACACACACGCACACACACACTTGGTGAATTTAAAGCTCACCAGTCCCTGGTGGCAGGCGAGGGGAGTTGAAGGAAGTGTGTTTTTCTTCACTTTAAAATGCTACAGACATGTTCCTTTCAGCAGTGCTAACAACCTCCCGTCTACTGTGACCGTCAGTGTGGCTGGCCACCTGCTGCCTGGCTGTGGGCCACGGCCCTGCATCGTTCTCAGGGACAAGTATAGTGCCCCCTTTTCTGCCACATACAGCATCCCCAGCACAGGCCCGGCTGCTCACACACACACGGCTTACATCACACTCCAATCCAGTAAAGGTGGACTAAAGAGAAATAATATATGGATGTCTGCTGCTGAACAGCTCCTCTAAGTATAGGATTACTGTAAGGCTCTCTGGCCTTGGGGTTATTCTGTTGGAGGATTAAGTACTCTTTATGCGTGTATGTTTTAATAAAAGCCGCTTTCAGAGATACCAAGGGTCAACCCTATGGTAAGCCCAGATCCGGTGGTGACAACAGTGGAACTCACATCTTTGGCATTGTTTATGACGTGTCTCCCTGTGGTGAAGCTATTTTTGTATTACTTTCTGAAACTTAATAGGAGCTTTAATATGAACAATGATGTGCCAACTAGAAGTGTTTGTAAACGCTGGTGTAAAGCATTAGGTGACAAAAGATGTACTGTAGATTCAGATAGTTTTGTAGGTACACAATGAGCTATTGCTGGTCTGTTAGTATACCATCTAAAGAAAACCATGTTTCTGAGGAATATCAGCATATTGGACCTGTAATTTGGTGTGGCCTAGAGCAGGGCTATTCAACTCCGGTTCTGGAGGGCCGCACCCTGCATGTTTTAGTTCACTCCCTGCTCCAACAAGCCTGATTCAAGGTTGTTAGAAGCCTGATAATGACCCCTTCATTTGAATCAGGTGTGTTGGAGCAGGGAGAGATCTAAAACATGCAGGGTGCGGCCCTCCAGGACCGGAGTTGAATAGCCCCGGCCTAGATACATAACCTAGGTAAAATATAAAATGTTTTCAAGCTACAAGTTAAATTTACTGAGATTGCACATCTAAACTAGCCTTGCCCCGCCCTGACTACATTATTGCTCTCATCTCAATTTTCGCCGAGATTATAGTCTGGAAACCCTGTTTGTTTTAGTGTTTGCTTGCTCAGCCACTCTATATGGCAACCAATCAGGTCTCAGTGGGGGTGGGAAAATGCAATGACAAATTGTAGTTCAAATAATGGTGGCAGTGGTATAGATGAAGCCATACAGTTGTAGCAAAGCTACTGGTTTAAGGCTGTCCCAATAGTTTAAAAAATAACCTGAGGTCTACGTCGCCATTAGGATGCAAAGACTGCAAACAATACCCAATGGAGCGTGTCCAGACTCTATTCACTGAATAGTGAAGATTGGGTCTGGCAACACCAGGCTACATCTAAACACCAAATGCACTATAATAGCTGGTGGTCTTTAACTGACACTAGTCTGTCTGCATGTGTGTGTGTGTGTGTGTGTGTTGCAGTCTCAGTCAGGAGGGTCTCCCCACTCGTCCCCCAGCCACGGTGCGGGCTGCTCCATGCCCATGCCCATACGCTCCACATCTGCTGGCTCCACCCCTACCCACACCCCACAGGACTGTTTGGCAGGGGTGGGGGGGGACGTACTAGAAGCCTTTGCTCAGGGTAAGTTCATCTTCATCTGGATACCACCATGGTCTACTGTGTATATTCTGTAGATGGCATACAGTATGTACTGTACAAGTAATGGTTTTATGTCAAGTACTGTAGCTTCAGTAGATTGAATAACTTTAAAATCATTTAAAAAAATGTATTTGCTGCCTTGAACCATATGTTCACAAATTTTATTTTTAGAGCCTGAAAAGTGCCTTATTTATTTAGCACCCCTTCCCCCGACAGAACTATTATAAAGGATAATAGTTTCCAGGAAGTACTGTGATAACAGAGCTATCAGTTCACCAGTGGAATTTGTGCATGTACTAAAATACTAAATATTTCAGTGGTATATGTTTCCTTTCCCTATAGCCACTGCTAACATTATCACATTGCAAAATGTTGTGGAAAGAAAACTGTGAAACTGGTATTTTTTATACTGTATCTTGATTTATAAAGAGTTCCTCTTTTTTCAACAGGTGTACCTAGAAACCTCCGGAATGATCTGTTAGTTGCTGCTGACTCAATCACAAACACCATGTCATCACTGGTGAAAGAGCTTCACTCAGGTTAGTCAGTGTTCCTCGCGTCAGATTGACAGATTTAACATGTTATTGTTCAATCTGCCACAAATGAGTAATGCATTTTCCATTCTGTATAAAACAAGAAAGAATAAGATTAGCTTTTCATCGACCTGAGTATTTTCTGAGAAATGTAAGCACATTGACTTTCCATGACATATTTGTTGTACGATTGTAGTCAGTTTTGCCTTTGTATGCCTTTGTATGTGGGATATGTTGTGGCCCAAACAAACACGTTCACTGAATTGGCATATCTTCCCTTTACAGTGGATGATGTGGTGGAGCAAGAGGAGATGCACATGAGGAATGGACGAGACAGAGGTGAGTCTGACATGAGCTCAGGTTTACATGCATGACAACCCTGTTGAGTGCCTGTATTTGACGCGTTGCCATCTCATTAGTGAACAGCATGCAAGTGTGTGCTGATCGTGATAATGCACCATATCGCATTGTTGTGTCATTCTCAGTAAAGGACATTTCCTTTCTGTGTTTTCCAGCTGAGGCAGAATGAACAAATAAAAAGTATGTATTATACAATAATCATACAATATACTGTACAATATAGCTACAGTATACTGTAATATACTGTATATCATACCATTTACAATATATACATGATGTATTACTGCTAGAAATGTATTATATGCAGTCATTTGTATATACTCTATATTTATACATGCGGCACAGTAACAATGGCAGATGTCTCAAACTGAAAGAATCCAGTGTCCCAGATCCTGCAGTATATGCCTACATCAACTATCCACAAGCGGAATGCTTTTATGCCAGATTTTAGACTGATGGTAGACTCCTAACTAATTTACTGGTGAGGGCATGCTAGTGACACATGACACGTTTTTGGATCACATTTCCCATCAGTAGCCAATCCTAGCCGAGCCATGCTTGATGTCTGGCTGATAGTTTCCACATTATTAAACTGAACTTCATAAAATAGTGTAGCCTGTGTGTGTATGTTTGTTAATGTTGTTCACATTCAGCCTACTGCACTGTCCATTCATGAACGACTGTGAAGTTGCTCACACATTACTTTAAGCAATAATGGTTTTATAGTTTGATCATGTTTAGTCGTGACAGAACTCAAGGAAGAACTAAATACAGCATCCCCATTGGCCACTGACTGCAGGTGTGAACAAATGGCCTATACTGCAAAGGGATGGGAAAGTCTAGCTTTAATGTCTGGATCTAAGCTACTATCTTCTGTCTGTATCCAGGCACAGGGAGAGAGCAGAGACACTGAGAACCAGAGAACGGCGCGCCATCCACTCCAGACGTACAGTCATCCACTGGGAACAATTCCCTAACTACAGCCGCCCATGGCATTAGCACGTAGAGTACAACGCATGCTGTAACAGGATTTCACTATGTGAACTCAACATTTCTTTACACCTTGCAGGGAGCAAAACGTGTCAAATTAGCAAGTGTACTGTATGTTGTTCTGTATTTTAAAACGCTGCTGTAAGTACACAATGATTTCCCTCATGACTACTGAGGAATAATTTGTTGTCCTGACTCCCCCCCACAAAACTCATTCCACACTGAAGCAGATTATTCAGATATACAGTATATACACGGTTTCTATACACGTGTATATACTGTAAACACATGACCTTGGGAACACCAAACTCTGTCGGTATTTCCGCAATCTGTTTCCTGTCATTTTGCTTTTGTATATTTAACGCTAGTATTCTTTCGTTGGGGCTTATAGCATGACATTGCACTCTGAATTTAGGTACTGTGCCATGTGATGCCAGCTCTGCCTGTACGTTGGTTTGTTACGTTGTATTAAATGCATTGTCATGCACAGCTGTATTCTTGCGTACGTCTAGGTGTAATGCCCTTTAAGTGCTGATACATGAAAACAAACAGACCAGCTGTGTGCTAGCATTAGCTTGTATATTGTTTATGAGAAGCCCCGGTATACTGTACTCATACCGCGTAACTCTTAACTGTTGGCTTTGTAGTGATGGTTTGGTTTGTCTTACTGTAGTTCACTTTCCAAGGTTATATTGTGGATTTGCTTTGATGGGGATTGGACAGGTATCTCTAGGTCACAGCTTGTCTCTTAGACTCCAGGGAGAATATTGTGTGCATATTGACACACTCACATAGTCGGTCACCTGCCACACTGCTGCTACTGTGTGCTCAGTGAGCCACCTTTGCATATGAGAGGGCTCCATTGTCATAGAAACCACATTACCGACTTGCTCTCGCTTTGTCCCAGTGGAGACCTAACTGACAAAAGTGACACATCTGAAGGGCATTTTGCCACTCATGCAGCACGGTGCCTCCTTCCGTATACACTGACTAGCCGGAAGCGTAACCTATTTATTGTTTAGGTATGGGAAAGCACCTCAGGATGTTCAAATGTATTGTATAAATTAGACCAGTGGTCCCCAATCCTGGTCCTGGAGGGCTGCAGCCCTGCATGTTTAGATGTCTCCCTGCTCCAACACACCTGATTCACATGAGTAGCTCGTTATGATGACCCATTCATTTGAATCAGGTGTATTGGTGCAGGGAGACATCTATAACATGCAGGGCAGGGGCCCTCCAGGACCAGGATTGGGGAACACTGAGTTAGACAATGAGTTTTAGTTCTGAGCAACAAAATGGATGGAAGTAAATAGATAGCTTTACATAGTTAGTGAAGAATCTAAGGATATATTGTATGTTTATGTGCAATGACTGTAGGTGCTCAGGGATTGTAAAAACACTGTAGGAGTCTCATGTCTGTAGCCTGTCACTGCATAAAGTCAGGGAATCGCCGATGGATTGACTGAATTATATATTAGAAGTTAAATAAAGGTCAGCGAGGATTCAAAACTAAGGATTTCATTCCAAAATGATATTCATCATGAGTTTTAAAAAAATCTGCAGATCACAAATAAAACTTTAAAATACATGTTTTTAATGATTTTGAAGGTTGTGTTTCTATTTGTATAAGTATTTGGTAAAAAACAGTGTTTTTTCTGAATGACATATCTCATCCTGGAATGAAACTCTTCAACTATTTAAAGAGGAAGTAACAGCAAGTCATCAGACTGCAACAGAATGTTTAATTTAAGTAAGTCTTAATGAAGTGTTTTATAGTGGTGCATGCTGAGGGTTGCTGTTTGTTTGCCTGGGATAGGTAAAGCAACTATAACGGCGTCTTTGGACTGAAAACGACACTTACTTGAATCAGTAGATCAGGTCTCGGTTACGTTCACATATTTGTATTCTGGTTCTACATTTAGTCATTCAGAGTGGCCATTTTGTCTCTACAATGACCGGTTTTAGTGACAGTGAAGATTGTGGCACTGTCCGCTAAATCTGCATGATACAGCCAGTGGAGAACTCTACCACTGAGATATGTACAGTAAATATGTACAGTATAAGCTAAGCATAAGGTCTAAACAACCTATTACACTGTGTCAAGGAAATGAAAAACAAACATAGGTTCCTCTGTTGTTGTTCCTAATGTGATGTTTTTTTCCACCCATTCTCTTTCATATTGTCATATTATGGCTTTTTAATGTATTAAAGTCAATATGAAGATTTTGTCAAAACACACAATTAAATGCACCCTGACATGTGGTCTAAATGTAAATGACACAATTAAGCAGGTCTGTGTACAGTAGCCTACCACACTGTAAAACATGTCATACAGTCATACCAATAATGTCAAACGGCTCCATCGACTCATACATTCAAGGTCCAAAAATAATTGTGGAGGTAGACATTTTGAGAAATTAATTATGGTCTTCCCCTTCATAATGGTCACTCATAAGAATGCAATGTAAAACGTCTTATTTTAGTTGGTGCCTATAGATGTTCTGTAAAGTGCTGTAAAAAGTAATCATTCTGCAAATAAGATGATTTATATGCCTTTGCGTCAAGAGTTTTAGTGTGTGACCTTGTAAAGATTTTATTTTCTTTATTGTGTCCAGGACGGGATAGGAGTGATTAACTTAATTTCAGCCTTTACATTTGTGCCAAACCGTTTGCAGACTTTATGTGTAATATAAATTATATATCAGAGTATATCCACATTAGTCGTTGTCGTTGCCCATTCATTAATCACACAATGCCTGCAGTCTCCACCTGTGAAATCTGGAAAAGCTATAATACATGCAGTATTATACAGTATCAACAGTACAAGATACATGCCACATTCCAAATCTACTTTTAGGTAGTTTCTGATGTCATTATTTTTAGCCAATGAGGAGGCAATACTGTGTATACAGTAATCTAACTGAAAACAGAAGACATAAATTGCAACCCTTTTATTACAGCAAGACAAGTACCACACATTTTACATGCACACACATATTGCACTATATTATTCTGCTAAATATATGTTCATGTAAACACTAAGCTCAACGATGCTCCCATAATGTTATTTATATACAGTATATACGTGTTATGTATGGTTATGCCTCAACACATATGTTTATATGTTACTTTTACAGAACATAGTTTTATGTCACACAGCCACTGTCTTTTTTTAAATAAACAAACAAACTAAAATAAATTGTGAGCTATATTAAAAATGTATGAAACACGGCTTGCCTGTTCTTGTGACGATTGTGGCTTTGAATTTGATAGATTGCTATGCTATTTGCAATCGTAGTTCAAAGTCTGAAGCCTCCTGTCTAATCAGCCACACAAGTCATAACACCTGTGTGGGCTTCCAGAAGTAATTCCTCTGTATCAGCTGCACTTTCAGCTAATGAATAATGCCTTTCCATCAAACATTGTGCTCTCTCTCAGATTCCCCAGACAGACGCCACAGAGAAAAGGTCAGAAATGCTTGGCCTGTCAGCACTATCCCTCTTATAGTAGTGCTCTAGGAGAGAAAATAAAGCAGCCATGCGCACACACACACACACCATCCACTAGTGCTCTGATACTCTATCTGATGTGTGAGCTATGTCGTTCTTATGCTGTTATGATATAAGCCTCCTATTGGCAACTCCACAGATTACTAGAGAGAAAGTTGTTCAAAAGTAATACCTCCCGTTCACAGTGTTCAGTGACTCCATACAGAGTATCTCTTATCTGTCCCCAGCCCCCAGGAAGGGGCTCTGCTTGAAAGCTTCATCTTTTATTTGTCAATGTGAAATAATCTACAGTATAAACATAAGTAGTGGCATACCCCAACGGTTCTAAACCTGTTTTGACCCATGGCCTATACAAATTTTATAAATGCATGAACTTCTGGGTCCCAAACTATGACCTACTTCTTTTTATATTATTATATATTAATAATAATAATAATAATAATAGTAATAATTATAATAATGTTATTTTTATTAACATTTTTAAATAACAATTAAAATTTTTCTCAAAAGAATTCAAGAATATTGCAATGACCTCATGAACCCACAAGAGATATCGTGTGGTGCCATCAGAGGGTAGGCCTACAGACCCCTTGTAGAAAACCTCTACTTAATGTAAGTTTTAATTGGATGCCATAATTTTAATTGGATGATCAACGTCTTGAGTTTCTAGTCAGGACACATGCTATATAGTATAATGTTGTTATATGCATGTATTTGTTTATGTAATCCTCTGAATTAATTAGATAGATAGATAGATAGATAGATAGATAGATAGATAGATTGTATATTTATAGTATAGTGTGTTATATTATTACACCTTCTTCCCATATACATTTGGCTCAATGTCATCATATTGTAATTAGTGGTTATAGGCGACCTGATATAGCGGGCTACCTTTAGGACCTGGAGACAGAGACCGTCTTCAGGCCCCTGCAGTGAGAGCGGAGCATCTGGAGGAGTGCTGGCCGGCTGGGGAGGTGGAGGACGGGGAGAGAAGAGGAAGGAGGCTCCGGGACCAAGATAATCCGAAAGGGTCAGGCCTGGGACTTGGCAAAACGGGTAACGAACGTTGTGATTCACTCATTTTATGACGCAACCCGGCAGTAGCCTACTAGTCGTTCAGGAAGAATAACCTTTACGGGAACAAAATGTGAAAGCCCAGAGCGGAAGGCGGTCGATGCAAAGGGAAATAGCTATTAGGTTATGTTTCTTTTGCAGATGTGACTAGACGGAGCGATGTGCACTTGAACTCGATGAGTGAATTTACATACACGGCCAGGCTAGTTGAAACCTGAAACAGATTACCGCCTTGTGAAAATTACGAGCATTTATCATTCCATGGCCGTGGCCTGCAAAATAGGTACAGTCCCTAGGGTCATATGTAGGCCCCCCTCCAAAAAAGACGCCTAAAACTTTACAATTTGTAACGCATAGTCCGCTGAATTATATGTGCAGGTCAGTTAATCGCAGTCATCTGAGCGAAACACCTGATAGTTGTGGAATAGCCTATAGGCTACAGGCAAATATCGTGACACCAATGCCCGTATGCCTCTATAATAAATCATGTTTCAAGTAGCCGTCTGCAATGATTCTTAAAAAGGAAATTATTTGGTTACTGTACCATATCGCCAGATAATTCGTAAAAAATCTGAATATTGTTGCATTGTAATGCATAGCATACATTAAGTAAGACACCACATCGCCTCTAATAGACTTTTTTTCCATTTTCTGCTTCCTTCAGTTTTAACAGTGTCAGTGTGGCTTCGCGTGTTTGCCTTTCATACTAGCTACAGTGTGCCCAAACCTCGTTGTAATAGGCTATGTAACGTGTTAATAATTGAAACGAGGACAGTCACAAAATATTACGATTCAAAACATAATTTGTAATGACATGTCGTTATTCAATCCAGATTAGGCTACCATTTTAATGTCGTCGCTGCATGTGCCCTGGGCCCCAGGCAATTGGCTAACCATATAGGATAAGGCTACATGCTACATACAGTACAGTACATCGTACACCATTATAATAATACAACACAATACAATTAGAAGATGGTTATTAGATTAGAAAGTATCTTGATGAAAATGTAATGAGTGTTAAATCTACAAAAGTATTTCTGATAGCCCAGTCTGTTAATGTAAATTAGGTACACATTTAGTTTGGTTAAATATAGGCTGCCTACTATGTACCTATGTGTGCAATAGCTACTGAAAGCTACATGCGACATGTGGCACAACACTGTGTGTGTAATGTGTAACTCATAATGACTTGTGGATTAAGTCGGTTATGTTTGTTTTTCAGGAGAGTGGAGAGAAAGAAGGATCATCCCATCATATTTTGTTCCTTTAAGTTTATTGTAAACTGAGACCTTCATCATTCTCACTGACCATAAGAATACACCCATAATACCACCAGAAATTACAATGCCATCCAACAGCGTGACCAACGCCAACACTTTCAAATGCTCAGACTTTGGGGATTCACCTGGAAATAAAATGGTAAGAAAATTACATACAAATTAATTAAAATAACATAATATTAGGCCAATTCGAGATCATTAAATGTAGTCTAGTCTATACTACTAGTGGAATATTTGAGTTGGTGTGTTTGGAATCAGGAAGTCCCCTTCAGTTTATGGGGTCAGCGAGTTCATACTTAAAGTAACAGTTTGTATGCATGTGTGGTTCTACAATTGTGGGCTTTCAATTCAAAGCTATTACTGAAAGAAATTGCTCTTCTAGGCTGGTGGACATTCAGACTAATAAGCCCCTATGAGGCAAGGTCACTTACAGTACTACAGTAGCTCAGTCTGTCTGTGTGTTTGTGTGTTTGTGTGTGTGTATGAATTAGTAACAACACTGCTTTGGCAGTGTGACAGTGTCATATCAATACTGATATTACAGTACATACAACAATAACAACAGTTTACAGTGTCCACGGTGAATCATTTCTAAGAAGCTATAATTCAATTATATATCCTTGCCAACAAAGCTATTTTATGAATGGACTTGATTAATCAGTTAATGATCTCTGCAGTCCATTACTTTATGGAGGGGGGGTCATATTTTCCATTCACTTTAAACTATCAGCCAGTGGACATTGGGGTCACTTCACGAGACATGCGTGTACCTCTTCTATACAATTCATCCATAGAGCTGTGGAGCTGCTACTACCTCCTCTCACAGCTGCAGTACCACTGCTGCTCCTCAATGGCATGCTGATGGCAGCATCCCTGCCATGGCTGGCTGCTGTTGGCAGGTGTACTCGTATCATGTGACGCTGCCTGGCTGTTCTAATGGTGGCTGGTGAGGTGGCCGTTGCCTGTCATACATTGCTCTGCCACTGGAGTGGCTGTGATTTACTGGGTGGGCGGGGGTGTGTGTGTGGGGGGGGGGGGGTTCTTCCATTACACAGCACTGTCCTGTTGCCTGGCAACAGCCATTGCCTTAAATAACCATCTCTGGACGGAAATAGTGCAACGGTATTGATGATATTTTAGGGTTCACTCCAGGCAACAGCGAATCATATTTGAGGCTTTCTGCTTTGCTTTGTTGTCTGGTTGTCGGAACGTAACAGTATATAACACCCCCATCATTTCCACTCTGTTTGTTGGGCTGTGGGTTCAGAAGGCAGATGAAACGTAGCACCATGGTACATCCTGCTCCAACACGGCACGTGTATATATAAATGTATAAGGTACTGAACTTAGTCTTAAGACTAAGTATTTAATGAAGCTGAGTTAAATTATACATCTAAGAAAAATACAGTACTGTAGGCTAATACACGTATGGCGCGATTACAGTGTCTTCCTTTAAATGCACAACTCTAACATAACATTTATTGGGAGGCAATGGCAATTTATAAGCCGCCATGGGTCAAAAATGCATAAAAATGGTTGCCGTCTAAAACTCTCGCCTTTCTACAAACATAGTTTACTTACAGCCATGTTTACTTTGTTTCTAATTTGATACACTATAGAACATTGCATCCAGTTTTTAATTCAAAACACCTTT
Source organism: Typhlichthys subterraneus (assembly GCA_027564835.1). Lineage (NCBI taxonomy): Eukaryota > Metazoa > Chordata > Actinopteri > Percopsiformes > Amblyopsidae > Typhlichthys > Typhlichthys subterraneus. The sequence goes on along the minus strand of JAODUH010005874.1, from coordinate 5,893 downwards.
TGTCTGGCAATTCATTCAGAACATCTTAAATTGGTAAGTCATATTGTTCATAAAGCTACAGTATATGCGTCCTAAACTGCAGTACCTCTACATAGCCATCTATAAAATCCTAAAATCAAGTCTAGACTACTTAGAGACCAGATCATTTTCACATGGAAGTAAGGTGGTTTTCTGCATAAGTCATAAAATCAAAATTGACCATATAGTAAATATATATGAGGCCTCAGGGTGGCCAAACCATTGTGCACACTAGGCGACATTCAAATGCTGCTATTATCTATGCAGAACATGCCTTAGAAAGACAGGAAACAGTATAGGGGTTAGGCGTAGGCAAAATGACCATTCCAAAACAAAAAAAATTATATGTACAGTAGTACCTCCATCATTTACTTATGATATTTGATTCCCTCTTGGTAGTAAAGTAATTAATGATTCATCTCTGGTTAGAGCAAGTTCTGAATTTACTCTACTACTAGCTGCTAGTTTAAACATTTTACCTAGAAACACATCACAAGTACTCAAATTTCAGTTGCTTCTGTAAACAAACTAATTGTCTAATTGTTTGTCAAATAGATTGTTGATGGTTGTAGAATTGTATTTATTCCACAGCAAACACTTTACATTAGCAACCCTTTGAAATTCTTGACTATTTTTATTAACAATATCTTGTTCATGAGTTTGTACCACACGTACAGTAGTATCTCTGTTTGCACAAGCATCCACATATTCAGGTTGGCATATCCAACCTAATCTGTAAATTACCTTTAGTGTTTACCTTTCACCAAGCTATGATCACTATAAAACCACCTTTAACTGAGGTTAAACAATTATTAAAACGCGTGTTATTTTAATATAACATACTGTACATTTATCTGATCCAAATGTTTATTTAGTAAACCCAGCATTGAAATCTGGGTTAATAGCTTATTTGACTTTATTGTTGTCATAGCCTTTTTCAAAAATCTTTTCATTATGTTGTAACTTAAATTTCAGAAACGTAGCTCTAGTCTTTAACAAGTAACATCATTCAGTAGGTGATGTATTTCCTGACATCTTGGAAAACTCAACACAACTAAAACAATGTCAGGAATCTGTCTCAACTTTCTTCCCACACTTTATCCTAGCTGCAATGTTTCGCAGCCCAGGCTGTTATGGGCTATGTCTGCACAGTATATTGTGTGTTTCTTTGTCCTTAACTGCCCGGTGCTAGCTAATTTGAATAGGGCACATAGGTAATTATACTGATACAGTAAACCCCACCCATCTGGCACACAATGCAAGGTAAAACAAGTGCTTTGACTCTGATCTGAAATGCAAAATGGTTAATGGTTATACATTTTATACTAATACTGCTCTTAGTAGACAGAATGTATTACAGAATACCTGGTAAAATAAAGCCCCTATCAATGTTAGGGGCAATGTCACATTCAGTACTTGAGGACTTTGTTAAGAGCCCAGCATACGATGCATTGCGTCTTGCCTTCGTCCAGCTGTGAGGAATAGCCATGCAGACTCATTTACATTCAGTCGTGGTGCCAGTGGCCCTATTCAGTCAATATTGAAATCTAAGGCGTCCATGTTAGTGTCATATTTTCTCCCGTCAACCCCAGGGTGCACGGTTGTGGCCGGCAGAGGGCCGAGGCAGAGGGCTTTGTTTTCGGGAGAAGACAGTTTTATTAAACGGAGGGAAATTGCATCAGGAGAAGATGGGTGTCGCTCTACGTCTTTGTTACAGTGTCAAGAGGAGATTGTCTGTGTAAGGTCAGCCCTGTGTTTGTCGAGCGTTCACTTCAGGCTAGTTCAAAGGAATTGTCATTCAATTTCTACCGGTCTCATTGTCCGATCCGCCAAAAGACACAGAAAGACCCGCAGCTCCCCCGATTGTTCAAATGAATTTGTGTGTGTGTTTGTGTGTGTATGTATGTGTGTCTGTGCAAAACGCATTTTTGGTGTGGGTGATATTCCCACTTATCAGCTAGATTGTTCTTAACCCTTTCTGTATACAGTAACTACCTGATTGCTTTCATATAGTCACTGAACAAATGTCTTAGTTTTTTCTTTGATGATTATAACTTTATTACTCTTTAGTCTAGTATCTTTAGAAATAATGCATACATGTCAGTTAGTGCTCATGGTTGGTACTATATTAATATTATGTCATATGATATGTTATTTAAAAAGAAGTTGGCCAATAATCTTTTTTTGGCAGTTGGATCTTGCATGACACTATATGTGTAATCCAGACATTCTGCATCTTTTTGTTTTAAAGAGCGAGAGCACAATCCTGGACGAAGGCCTAATTACAGAGGAGAAACCTGCCAAAAGTACTTCCCCCTGTAAGGTTGGCAGGCCTGGAAAAAAAAACAAGCAATTCCCAGTGAGTATTGCCTCTGTGTAGCGAAACATCACACAACAGCATCCCGTACAGCCACAACTTTATTTTCAAAAGGACAAATTATGTAATTTAATTAATGTGCTACTGCTGTACAGTGCACACTGTGAAGGAACAAACTACTAGACCCTGGTTTGCTAATTCCTATTGGGGTTATAATTTGTGTTTATGTACATACTGTATGTTGCATGTATTGTAATTTTCAGAGGCTTTATATAATTTACAACAGTGAAAATCACAAATTATAACATTGTTTAATTTACCAACTTTATAGGGTGGGTGTACAGTATTACAGTATAGTATTATTATATTAGTGCCCCTAAAATACACCTAATCAGCCAAAACATTTAGCATTATACAGTACATGTCTCAAAATCAACTAATTCTACCACAACATCAGCACAAGCTTTCTCTTAAAATTGCCATTACAAAACAAGATGGACACCTTGCCACAGTAGTCTATAGAATACTATTATACAGGAACAAGTCATGTGACTGCTTTAGTACAAGCTTCCGTGTGGTCTCTATTGTTTTTGTTTTGTTTTTTCAAGTAAGCAATTCCAATTCCAACTCCATTGAAAAACTTAATTGCAATTTCATAGCAACGCATTCCTGTAAATGCAAAAATGCTCACACATAAAAGCATGCTTTTAAACTATAACCATTACTCTTTTTGTAAGAGTTTGAGTGGTAATATTGAAAATTGTATAGGTTTTGAAAAACTATGTAACATTTGATAATTTTACTGGAGAGCTTTAGTGGTGGATGGTTGAGTTTAAATTAAAATGAATTCATGAACTGCTGTGTTGGCAGTATTTGTAAAAACTGTTATCTACTTAATGCTAGATCTTTTTACTATCAGTGAGTTCTTCCACCTTGGTAAATGTGTAGAGGAAGTGGGCGGTTAACATATGGGGGATAAAAATATCTCCTTTAGGTATTTCACTCTCTTTCTTTGGCCTTCAATTGAATTATTCACTTGAGGTTTTCTAACTGAAGTTTTCTATGATTGTTTAGTAATTTTTTGCTTCTCTCTCTTTAATATATATATGTGTGTGTATGTATATGAAAAAACACAACCTCTTTCCCACACTTTATATAAGATATTAGAGGTTATCTTTGAGAATTAAATTAGGTGTTGGTAATGTCTGTTAGCTCTGATGACATGATGGTGTCATTATTCTGACAGAATGTTGTTTGCTGGTGTATGATCTGTTCCTTTATTGTCAAATGTACTAAGTGGCTTTTGATAAAAGCATCTGCTAAATGCATGCTGTAAATGTCTCATCGTAGTATAATTTACATTACATTTAGTTAGACAATATAGGCTGTGACCCAGATTTGATCTACAACCATTCTTGCTCTGTTAAATTTGAAAGAATAATTATTACCTTTCTCTTACTAGAAAATACTGTACACCATATACAGTTTTTATTATTATGTTGCATTTTGATGGTTAATTTACAATGTTAAAGATTTGTGGTAGTGTAGCCTAATGTTATTTCAGTAGACCTATGTTTCAGCCCAAAGTTCTGTGATTATGATCTCTGATCTCAGCATGTAGTTCAATGTGTCACTAAATCTGTGGTATAACTCCTTTGCCGACAGAGAGTGGATGTGCGGATATACATGATGAGCAGATCAGCTCTGACTTGTAGGCCTATGTATAAATGATCCACCCACCACCCACCCAAACAAATACTTTTCTATGATTTAGAGCCCCTTATCTATCACAAAGCCTACCAGACTCTGTTCACTGGACTGAATGTTTGCTGTAGCCTATTCAATTGTATTTTACTGAATGACACGTTCACTTAAAAACATTTCAATTCAATGTTCTTGAACTAGACTACTTTCAAAGACGTTTGCTGCGTTTAATGGGCGTGGCGAGTGTTGCTCAGTGACGTGTAAAATGCTAATCTACTAAATTTAAACCTTCAAAAAATGTTCTAGAATAATTTGTGGTGAACGCGTTTGCTTTGAACTTAGCAATTGAACGTTTTGTGTAAATATTCCAAATTGTTAGATGAAAACTTGTACCCTTCTTAGTTCAGTGTCCATCATGTGTGTTTGTCGATACTATGCCTCCTCAGACTGTTTACTTTCTGCAAACTAAGAGCAAATGGAGAACTACTGCTGAACATGTTCACCATTGCATGCCAATTTGAACAAACCTCTCTTAAGATAGAACTACACCAAGGCGTGGACTAGCGACTGGGCGTCTTCTAGCGACAGCATAATTACCATTTCTGTCGTCCCACGCACGAGCGCATGCTTGTGCGAGGACACTCTCCCAGCTAACTTGGTCAACTTGGTCAACACAGAAAACAGCAACAAGGAAGTTGCAGGACTATTACTGACAGCTAGTAAAGAACGAACCACAACACTGACACCAAAATCTAGTAGCCTAGTGCTTGCGTTATCAAATGTAGGCCTTTCTATGTCTTTTGTTAATTCAAAATTAAATGAAGAGAAGACGAAGGAATCATAGGAAACATAAACAGACGAGCAACACGACGCATATCCATCCATTTGCTGTGATTTGGAGGTATCATGTTGAAATGCAAACAGTAAACAGTTTACTTGTTTTTGGCTGCTGGAAAAATGTTATTAGGTTTTTGTGTTTTTTATATTGATAATACTCTGCAAGAAAGCTAGAAAAGCCTTTACCTAGATTCTGATTGGTGGAAACACTAGCGATTTACTTCACCTCTCACTGCTGAGTCAAAATTTGAATCGCTAGAAAAAGTTGATAGAGCGTCGGGTTTCGGTTGATAGGAGCGGTGGGTTCAGCGGCTATACAAAAGAGTCAACCAACAAGCAGTCGCTCCAACACGCACGAGCGAAAATAGCTTCAGTGTAGTTCTAGCTTTAGTGTGTATTATATGCAATACAAAAATATTTATTGTGACAGGCCTAATGGTCGTAAGTTAATCAAGTATCTTGGTTAAATTGTTAAATGGTAGTCAGTGATGTGATCGTTATATCTGCTAATTTGTAGTAATGTTAGTGTCATAGTTTGTTCCTTTATTCCATCATGTGATTAATTTACACAGATTCTATGGCTGTTTCTCAATTTCAAGAACGCTAGGTACGCACTTGTGTTCTTGAGAGGTACATTCTCAGAAGTGTCCTTCTGAGAATGATCTTGAGGACAGATCTAGATTTAGATGCATATTCTTGGCTATTGTTCTAGGCTATTGCGCAATACCTAGGGATGACAACACTGGTACCAGTATTATCTTGAACACTGATAGCCGGTGGGGTATCATGGTTTCACATCTCACATCTACGAAATCGTTGTAGCAAATTTGAAACTAGACTCCATCTTGATAAATCGATCACAGATTTGACGTTAAAATATATATTCTCGCTTCAAAAACTCTTAAAACAGCGTTTCGTGACACAATAACATAGGGCTGCACAATTAATCGAATATCGATCGCGATTACGATTTTGGCTACTCACGATTAAATGAACATGATCGACTGCGATATTGAT
>JAODUH010005864.1:11650-32276 GCA_027564835.1 Typhlichthys subterraneus | reverse complement strand
GTCTGTCTCTCTCCCCCCCCCCCCCTTTCCCCGTGCTATGTTGTGTGTGTTTGTGCATGCGTTTGTAGGTGCTGTGTGTGTGTGTATGTGCGTGTGCGTGTGTGTGTGTGTGAAAGTGTGTGTGTGCGAGAGAGAGAGCGTGTCTGTGTGTGTGTGTGTGTGTGCGTGTGTGTGTGCGTGAAAGTGTGTGTGTGCGAGAGAGAGAGAGTGTCTGTGTGTGTGTGTGTGTGCGTGTTTGCAGATCCATCAAAGGCTCCAATGTGTTTGACCCCCTGCAGGTTAACCACAGCTATCAATATTAATCCCCCCCCCCCAACGGGGGAGGACAGGGCTGTGTGTGTGAGCCTGCATGTACACACGCAGGCTCTGTGGTCATGCAAACTGACCCACGCACACACACTTATGCACGCACACACACACACACACACACACACACACGCACACACACACACACACACACACACACACACACATGCACGCACACACACACAGACAGGCTCTGATATGGAACCAGGGTCACGCAGTTTGGCCGGGAGGAGCCAGTCGTCACGTGACCTGAGCATGTGCTCCAATCAGACTGTCCCGTGGGGCATGTGGACCAGCCCAGGAGCTGTCAACTCCATTCTCTCTCTCTGTCTCCCTTTCTCTCTCTCTCTCCCTACCAAACACATAGCCTCATATTCTCTCTTCCAATCACGTAGCTTCATATTCTCTCTTCCAATCATGTAGCTTCAAATTCTCTCTACGCAGGCACACACACCTGTGAATAATTTGTAAACAACGAGGTGCCTTTCAGAAGACTGTGCAAGTTGGGAATGTAAGTCATAAAGGCTTGGCTATGTGTAGGTCGTTCTCAAGAAGTAACTATGTGCCTGCGAGGTGCAATAAACACATGAACAGTAGGGGGAGTATGGGGATTCTACGTGATATGGCACGTGAGCAGTGACAAAAAATAAATACAATTAATAATTTTTAAGATTAGCTGTGTGAACAAGTTTGCATCAATGTGTCATTGCCGTTGCCCAGCGACAATTTTATCTTACCATCACAATCTAGCCTACATGAGAAGCCGCTGTCACTTCTTCTGCCGTGATCTTAGAAGTAATCAAATTGTGAATTGATTGATCAAATTGAGTGTCGCCATGTTGGTTTTGCATACACGGAAACTCTAAACAACCCCTCTAGATCAGGGGTGGGCAATCCTGGTCCTGGAGAACCGCTGCCCTGCACGTTTTATATCTCTCCCTGCTCCAACACACCTGATTCTAATGAATGGGTCGTTATCAGGCTTCTGCAGAGATTGATAACGACCAATTCGTGTGAATCAGGTGTGTTGGAGCAGGGAGACATATAAAACATGCAGGGCAGCGGCCCTCCTGGACCAGGATTGCCCACCCCTGATCTAGTGGAATCCTCCAATTGCACATTTAGTACATAGGCAAGTATGTGAACATCTGCAAAGCAGGCATGTGGTTAAAAAGCAGTTATATCCAAGCCGTAATAAGCACTAAGCTGCCCTACCTTTCATTTAGATCATTGTTGCATCTGTATGAACATGGCTGATTATATAGTGAATTATGACAGGAGGTTTTACAGTAACAACCAACCAGCACCAGCGCTGAGCGACGTCTATAGAAACACACCGGCACACTTACCTCTCTCACAGCCCAGAGGAGACGGGAAGCGTACGGTAAGCCGTTATGCCTGTGGTGGTCAGCGGGAGGCTACTGGAGCCCTGAGGCACAGCCTGGCTGCCTCACAAACCCAATTAGGAAGGAGCAGTGGTGAAGCTACACTGCACTGGCTGTCAGTTAAAGCAGGTGTCCAGTTACCAAGGGTGTCTGGGGGAGAGAACTTCTGAAAGACAGAGAGGGAGAGGGAGAGGGAGAGAGAGGGAGAGAGAGATGAGGGAGAGAGAGAGGGAGAGGGAGAGAGAGGGAGAGCGAGATGAGGGAGGGGGAGAGAGAGAGAGAGAGAGAGAGGGAGGGAGAGAGAGAGGGAGGGAATGAGAGAAAGACAGACAAAGAGAAGGAGGTGTGTAAAGCGACTGGGTGACTACAGTCTGGCGGTGGAGACACAGGACAACATGGCTCCCACCATGTTCACTGTGAGACGAACGTCTCCGAGACAGAGAAACTACTTGAGAGACTGTGGATGACATGTTCCCTGCATGTATGTGACAAATTAACTTCAGGACTGTCAGTATTGCAAAACATAAAATGTTTATTATTTCAATGTATTTTTATGCACGGCATGTTTGTGTGGTTGGTTGCTTTGACAATACACTGTAAGAAAAGAACCTGTCATGCCAATAAAACAGTCAGAGAGAGAGAGAGAGAGAGAGAGAGAGAGAGAGAGAGAGAGAGAGAGAGAGAGAGAGAGAGGGTGCGTCCACAACCTGCAGTTTATATGTGTTCATGACCTGGATTTATGTGTGTGTGTGTGTGTGTGTGTGTGTGTGCACTGGACCTTCTGTTAACACAGAGAATCATCACCTTTAAGAACAGCTGTTGCTGACCTAACCTGAAATTACCAGTGTTTACGTCATCGCTGCTAATTACAGACTTATACAGAACACTGCCTCTGCCTTCTCCTACACACAAGGCCTCTTATACAGCAGCAATCCCTGGAGTGGGTTAGGAATCTGTTGTATCACTTATGAAGATAATATATTTAGCCAAAGAAGAGTTGAGATGTATATGATCCATTTCATACTACATTGTGTCCCATTGCATCTCAAATACAAACCCAAAATATGTCACAACGTTTTCTGGTTCTTGTGCTTTCACAAGACACATTCCAAAGGGAACATGCCTTGCTGAACATCAGTGTGGTTTGTATTGCAGTACAAGGCTTGTGATTCCTTTACTAGCCAGCATGACGGTTCAGATATAGGATGAAATAAACTCTGTGGTCATTCCTTTGGTTCCGGAATGAAGGGGGCAAAGAGAATGAGAGATTGAGAAGGGTCAAAGGTCAGGTGGTGATTGCCAGTTCCAGACAGGTCAAACTGTACATCTGTAGTAATTGTCTCTTCATTGGTTCGAGAGAAAATAAGGGTTACAAAATAAAACATCTTTTGAACAGCATGCAGAATGAATACTATGCTATGTTTTACTGTAAAATATAATGGTTGTGTTACCTTTATTCTTATGCTCAAATAAAATGTCATATTTAACAATTTTAATTGTGTTTTAATTGTTGAATGTTAAAAACAAGGTGATAGATTTAATAATGATAATTGCTAGGAGTGACAGACATTTTAATTTTATTTCCAGGTGCGACTGCAAATCAATTTTCTTAATTACGTAAATTCAGGAGTTTTCCCTGGTGGTCGCAAGCACACACACACACACACACGCACACACATGCACACACACACACACACACATAGAATGGAGCTGTTGACTCATGTCAGTGGACATGCATTGGCTTTGATGGCTGACTCACGCTCATGAATATTCAAATGAGGCGGAACCCCCTGCAGAGATAATGATGTTGACACTCCGCTCAATTAACAGCAAACCAACACAACAATTAGGGGACAATGACATGTTAGTGGGGGCAAGCAGCCCTGACAAGAAGTACTGTCATGTAAACCAGAAAGCATCCTAATTTGGTGATCAAGCCATCACACAACAATTTATTAAATTATTTTAAAAAAGTTTAAAAAAAAAAGTATGGAATGGTAATTAATACTAAACGGAACAAGAATCAGCATATTGCAAACATGATGAATACCACAATGTAAGGTATAGATAATACAACCGTTCCCTGGAGGAGAACTATTTAGAACTTTAACCAATTCGTACAAAGGTCAAAGCTGCAACAAAGGATAATACAGTGGGCACAATCAGTCAGATGTTTTTCTCAAATAAATTTGCACATTTAAGGAATTTATTAGGGAGTACACTAAACCGTGTGTGGGAGAAGGTAAGGTTGAGACACAAATACATTCAAGAAGAAGTTCTAGTAAAAGTGCCCCTGTTTCTCGCTGGTATACCGTAACCTCTTCTGTACACCATTGCTTAAGCAACGTGCCGAACATCTGATACATAGGCTCCTGTAGGCATATCAGCACTATTTATAGCAGATTGTCATTGTTCCTTATCCTGTTAACATTGTTTTGCATGTACAATTTGGTCAATTAGTTAGTTGGTCGTCATGCATGTCACTCATAAACCCTGTCCTGTAAAGCATGCGGTAAGGCTTGATGCAGTCAGCCAGCACAGAGTGTCCCACAAGTTACGCAGGTAAAGGCTGGCTCTGCCAGGCTATAGCTGCAACGTAACACCGGGGAATAGAGTAGGATCATGTCCCTACTGCAGGTCTTCTCCAGTGGCAGCATGACAAGGCTTAGAGTGAACCCTGCCGCTCCAGGGACAGATAAACCAATGAGGGGCCCGCCTAAGGAGTCTTCCCCAGACCCCCCAGACCTCCAGACCCCTGGGGCCCAGAAGGCTTCAAGAGACAGGGCTTGCTCTGCAGGGGATGGGGCAGGGGGGAATGGAGATTAGGGCCACAGACCTCTTGATCTGCCAAAAAGGATTATTTTGGTTGACAGGCACACGTGGATCAAGAGATAATTGTGGGTGAAAAAACACCATGAAGAAGGCGTAAGCCGATACGCGTTTTTTATTGTCTCTTGCCCATTTAACCTATACCTCGAGTGCCCGGAATGTTACTTTTTAAAGCCAATTTGTGGTTGTTATCTGATGTGTGTGTTTGAATTGCAAAACGGTAAATGTTTGTATGACATTGAAAGAAGGAAAGAATGTATCTGGTGATTCAACACTTACTACTTACTATTATTACAACTACTGTAAATGTCAAAAAGTCTCCATTCACTCTTGTTGGTAGACGCCATGTCGCATCACTCAGTATTGGCATACAACAGACCTCTAGTCTATTTGACAGCAGCCGCTTGTCTCTTGTCGCTGTATATCGCTCTTTGAAATGATTGTCAGCCGCTCGCTTTGTCTCGCTCTTTTGTTGTCCGTGTGAAGATAACAGACTTTAGGTGGGTTTTTAGGAGAAAAACCCACCTGTTCTCTTTGGCTTTCGAAAACCGACATTGATTTCATTGTTTTATTTGTATTTTATGTTGATTTTGTTTTTTTATTTTGGTCTTATTTGTGCCGTACATTTTATGTTTTATATTAATTTTTCTGTACAGCACTTTGTGACTACTTTTTGTATTTTTAAAGTGCTATATAAAAAAATGTTGCTTGCTTGCTTGCTTTAGGAACATCCAAGCCTTAAAACCGCATACAAACACACACAAACGTAGGCTACACATAGGCTAGCAAGTTAACAACCAGTTTTAACGCATTGCTGCCAGGATATGGATCTTACACTGATCTTATGAAGAGGCCACCGTGTTTTTCTGCTGGTGATGTAGGAAGGGTTGCTGTCAGGAGGCCTCAAACCAAACAGCCCTTCCCTTCCTGGCGCCCCCAAGTGGCCACACACACAGAGACACACACACACACACACACCACACATGTAATCAGGGATTGACAAAACTAGGGAGGGGCTTAATTTAATGTTTTAATAAAATTTCTGACTCACATCTGTGTGGTGATGGATTTGGTAATATTGTTTAAACTTACATTATACCCGTAAAAGTGGAATTACATGGCACTTGGGATGGAAATGAAAGGGCGAGTTTATAATATTAATATTTTGTCTTACAAAAGTAAGGAGATTCTAGATGCAAATCAAGTCTCAAGTGTATTTGACAAAAATTGCACTTTCCCCTCGCTACCACTAGGTGGCAATAGAGGATCAATACTATTCACACGAAAAAGAAAATACTCTGACAGAAATAATCTACTCTAAGTAGCCTGGTATTTTTAAGTATTAGCCTACAAATATGACCAAGGAGCTATCCGTAAATGCAATCAATAGGTTTATCTTCTAAAATAAAATCATGCCAAACAAGCATTCAATTAGGGTACACGGAGGAACAGGAATGAAAACACAAAAACGTCTTAACAGTTTTTAGATATCAAGCCATTATGCTGGTGCCATTATGCCATTATGCACTATGCTAGCAGCAATGTGGAGAACACCACTTTCTGAGCGCCATATGCACTCGAAGCGAGCGACGCTCCTCTGAAGCTGCTACAGTACAAAGGATTTGAAGACATGTTGCAGACGCTCTCACGTCCTCATCTGGCACCGGTGAAGCGCAGATTGGAGACGGCGCGGCCCTTGAGATGTGGCACTCAAGACGCACAAAAGGATGATGAAGGGAAGGAGGAACCCGTGCTGCCACCACAGGTGTATCGAGTCGGCCTCAATGAGGGGGCCACGAGATGGTTTTAATGGGAGTAAAGAAGTAAGAGAGACAACACATTCAAAAGAAAAATAATTTATGAAAAAAATAAAATAGTTTCATGGTTAACCAAATACGTCTGTCATTTTTAAGATTAGGCTACAATCAAATATTACTGTATATTATATTTTACTATTATTCTACCACATTGTGTTCATGTGAGAGGTGCACTTTGAGCAGGGTTTAATCTCTACTGTATAGGTGACATTTCCATTTTACCAACTTGGCAAGGTGTTCCACCGACGTGGCACCTCTCTCTACTTGCCCACACGTGTCTGGTGTGAAACGCAACGGTCCCAATTATCTCATCCACCCTTCACTACAGGTGGCCACGTACTGTACGCTGACCTCGCACACACACACGCAAGCTACGCGCGCACACACACACACACACACACACAATGGGTTGCTGGGACGTATACTGTATATAGACCTTAGATCTTACATTTACATATAATATACACAAACGAACATGTTTTATAATGTTTTCAGGATATGGCAAAATGACTTTAGACTTTTTGATTTAGAGACTTATCTAAGAAGACACTGCGACATCTCCAATTAGAAATAATAAAAAAAAAACGATTAAAAAGACCATGTTTAGCCTGGTTTTGCCTAAATTTACCAAACATTTCTTTATGAACCCTACGATGATTATGGATGAATACTGACACAAGGTGGGAGGTACAAATGTTTATGCGTATTTGTTTGAGCGAATCGCTGCTATCTCTCATTTGCTGTGCAGGGAGCTGTGTTTATGGCTTATGAGCACAGACCATTGTGTAGCTACAGTATGGCAGAACTGCATGAGTCATTGTAAATGTCTTGGATGAGTGGCACAGTCATTACACACCTTCAGCCTAAATTAATAGATAATCAATAGAAAAACACAAAAATCGAGTTGCATAGAGAAATTTAAATAAATGTTGACAGTCAACCAAAAATAAATAATTTGCAGATGTACGTACATTTTGCCGTATATTTCTTTTTTTTTTTTTAGATACACACACCCTCTAACAATTGGGTAAACACGAGAGTGTAATTGCCATCTTCAGAAGACAGCCAAGACCGCTAAATTACAAAATATTAACACATTAGAAGAATAACTTACTAAAGCTTCCCTTTACACACACACGCTCGCACGCACACACACGCACGCACGCACGCACGCACCCACGTACACACACACAGATCTACGGTGTCGGATCCTGTTGTTAACATTGATGTCAATGGGCTTGTGACCTCATCCTTAATCACACCAACATAACACAATTGTAAAGACCAAGGTGACTTAACCTCTTGGACACAATGTGGTGGCAGTAGCAATTGAAGGACTTGTTCTCTATAGGCCGGATTGTTTGTCACACCACAATAGCCTGCATTCCTTGTTACATCACCAAGGAAGCCTATTAAACGCAACATACATTCATAACCAATTATCTATTCATGCAGGTCCATATCGCGTTGCGAGCCAACGTGATATGACGAGCAGTTTGGATCTGGCTTGTATTGAATAGCTGATAATTACAGTGACAGGTCTCTCAGGGACTCGAATCAAAGCCACCCCCTAACCTTCACACCCAGGCAAAGAGAAAAGCTTGACAAGTGGCTCCCTACAGTTAGCTGCTGTATGCCCATGTAGGAATGGGATTTAAGACTCTTGAAGGGAGCCATAAGAACTGGCTCCCTTCAAAAGAATGGTTCATCGCTTTTTTTATTTCTTTTCGTTTTGTTTTTTAAAGGCTGGGGTTATATGTTTATGTGGGAAATAATCACTAGGGTCATGAAAGAGTAAGATCTGGATCAGATTCAAAGGTAGACAGCTCGTACACGTGTAATAGCATACAGATGTATCTGCCAACATTAAACAAGGTGACGTCAAAGTCCTCTGCTTTGTCAGTGAACTTCTTTGACTTCACTAGGCTACATTGAATATATCTTTTATGAAAGGCGTTATGTAAATAAAGTTGTGCCTTGAAATCAATTCCTAACACGTCGTGTTAAAAAAACTAAATATTCCTCTGTTCTGCACATTAGCAGTAGTCCCTTTATTATCCAGGTAATTAGGAACTTTGTTTGATGATTGAATGATAATTTCATGTGAAAGTAGACATAATGACAAGATTCTGTAAATATTCTATTCTAATAGAATGTTGTTTGCTTACAATTTCTGGTGTATGACCTGTCCGACTGTTGACAGATATACTACAAGTATGTATGTAGCTTTGGTCAAGAGCGTCTGCCGAATCCCGTAAATGTAAGCGTAAGCATAGTCTACCTCTTGTGACTCGTGACTTCTCACTGTTCACGTAATGGGAGATGGATCCCGGCCAGGATGTGTGCTTTAGGCACAAAGAACGTCTCTCACAAAGTAGACCCGGCTCCCCACATTTTGTATTTAGGTAAAAACAGTAGGATAAATACACAGAAAGGTAGCGTCCATTCCATTTCCATTTTGTGTTTTTATTCATAATTTTTTTGTCCTTTTTCAAATTTCATTGTCTCAAGTCACACTGGACCACCCAGTAAAAGAGCGGCCGAAAAGATTCGGCTTGTTTGCTGTAGAGAACAGTCGTAACAAAGGTGAAAGACTCCCACGTGACTGCTCACTAAGCCTCGTGCTCCCAGAATCACGTTGGGCCTCCAGGGTTGAACATTCAGTATAACACTTCAGACTATTCAGCTCATCACATGACAGGCAAGGTAGCGGGTGTTATATTATGGCGGCAAGTGGCGCAGTGGTAGAGCGGGGCGATAGGTGATCAAGAACTCGCTAACTCATCACCAAGTGTCAAGACACCTAACCCTAGACTGCTTCCGCTGGTCAAGTGTCTCCTTTCATTGTTGACATTGCCATGTGAGGCAAATAATGTAAAGCACTTTGTATAAATGCAGTCCATGTTGAATGACAAACATTTATGATGAGAATTAAACCATTAGCAACTGTGTGCAGTGCCCTTCCATACTTGTAATCTTCCATCTCATAAGTGAAAGCTGATTCAGACAGGAAGATTGATGATTTTGACAGGGACAACTCAAAAGCCACCTCTGTAATATTATCATTTTGTAAGATGAATGACAAAATGTAACTGTAGTGTGCAGTGGGCTTGTCAAAGGGGAATTAGATCTCTTGCGTTGCACTTTCATGTTACGCTCCAAGCTGTAGTAATGCGATACTGGATTGCTACTGGATAGCTTTCTCAGTTAGTGAGGTGCCTAGCAACCACAGCATGTTGCCGACCGAATACAGAGAATAATTATACTTTGTGAACGGTGATATTGGTGGTCCTAAAACATTTAGAAGAGAAATACGATATTTTAGAAAACATTTATTTTATGAGTAAAGATATAGTGGATTAATGGTGTCCTGAGCAGAGAATGACATCACACTTCCTCTTGTGTGTTGCAATATGAGCTCTTCTCTGTTATTATATCCAGACAGTCCACAAGGTGTTAGTCTGAAATGCTGGTGCTCTACCATGACATCTAGTGGCAGAAAGTTATAGAACACCACATCCCTACATCAAACGGCACACTTTGTTTACGTTTTATTGATCCTTTATTTGAAAGGGAACACAGATGAGTCCTGAATTTGATTTTAGGCTGTGTCCTGTGTAAACATGTTTACATGTACAATTATACACACAAAGGAGTGATTGTAGAAAATGTAAACATAAAAAAAGTACAAGTTTAAGTATTAGAAATTCTATACTTGGACATTGTGCGCGTGTGCGAGAGAGAGAGAGGTGAAAGAGAGAGAGAGAGAGAGAGAGAGAGAGAGAGAGATTGTCATCTAATATATTAATTATTAGTTATAATTAGCAACCAATAATAACGCATTAATAAATAAACACAATCTGGCAAAGATACCAGCACAAAGCATAAAAGCTAGTCCCCCTAACCCTACGCTATAGCCTGGCAACATCCACGCAGAAAACATTAAGGGTTGTCTGATTAACATGTAGATTTACACAGAGACACACAATAACACATGAACGTTGAAAGTGTGGTTACACATTGACCATCTTCTGGCAGTCCATCTTAAGGTTAAACATGATCTTAATAGACAGCCTGAAAACAGACTGATTTGATTTGATTGGAGAGAAAGAAAAAATAAAACTTTGTAAGGCAGTAGTTTTCAAACCTTTTATTACACCAACTATTTTTTGCTAAAACAAATATAGTCTGGTCAAGGTAAAAAAAAAAAACGAAAAAAAAAAAAAAATCTTTGAATGTCAATGTTTGCAGTAAACTTTTTGGTAACTAAGTGGATTAACAGTGGTTTTGGGTTGCAACTTAAGTTTTATTTTGTTTAGCCTACATTACTTGATTTGGGATTATAGGACTTTGAGGATGTAGGTGATGAAATACAGCTAAAGTCAAAATAACTATGGGAGCTGCCACCCACTTCATTTATGTGTTGAGTCATGCACACTGAACACCAAAGGAGGAGTCAGCGATTGTAAGATAATATACTTTTTGTAAAATTCAGCAAATCTATCTACTTAACAGTTTGCTAGCCATTCTGTGTGCATGCTGTTGGAAGGGGGTTGGCGCTTCTGAGGGAGTACAATATAGCATTGAAGGGAGAGTTGCGTTTGTTTTGATTGAGTTTAAAAATCAACAATCCACTGACTCCACACTCAGTCAAGCTAACCGCACAGCGCTGTTTTATATATATATATAATATATATATATATATATATTTATTTATATAATAGAGGAGACATGTCACTTGAGAATTGTGAATAGATCTCTATAGGAGAAAATGCAAATATGGCAGTTGGAGGAACATATCCAAATAATAACACATAACATAATCTAAAACAGCCTGTTTTGCTTTATAACTGCCAAGCATTAACCTATTTAACCAATCACGTGGTTGCATTGACGTAAGCCACCTGCCTATACGGTCTTCCTGCATAACTGCCCGTGGCGTTTCAAAGATGGCTGCGAGTGGCGAGACTTGCGTAGAAGGACTTTGCCATAACGCTGTGCCTGCTGAGCTACTGTGCACCAACCTGAACGCTCCCCGCGGGAGGATGAGGACACATCAGCAGGCAGGCAGCCATCTTGGCTCCTGAGAGACACAGAATGGCGATAGGCAGCCAGTATTGTTCTTGAGATAAGGTTAATGTCCAAGAGCACGACTTGTGCATGCTCAGTCCATCGCCATGCGTCTCACTTAAAGGTCACACATATGCACGCACACACACACACACATACTCACAGTCTCGGGTGAGATATTAGTCGTGCGTACGCACGGCCTCTCGGTCTCGCATGGCTCAGAGCACATCATGCATCACCCTATCTAACTGCTTTAGCAGGCAACAGGGAGTATGTGTGTGTGTGTGTGTGTGTGTGCGTCTGCACAAAGCTATAACCTGATTAGTTAGAAGAGCTCCATCTCATATAAACAAAATAGAGTAAGAGCGTGAACGGCTTAAAATGGCGGCGCGTCTGATTGGCCGAGAGAAAAGAATCTCCCAGAATATAATTGTGTTGCAGTAAAATACCTGGATTTTCAAAGTCAATTTGCTTCAGCTTGCCTCGTGATTTATCAAAGGGAGAGCTGCGTCTGTTTTTCAATATATCACCTGTGGTCTAGACACACTCAAATAGTTATTTGTCTCAGTTGGATCAGCAGGAGCTCTCTCAGCTGGTCGGTGAGCATGAAGACCTGCTCAGCGAGGAAGAGCACACGTTCTCGTTAAAGCAGAACACCCCAAATCCTCTTGTGGGGAGCATTGACTGTTTAAGGTTGATTGTTAAAAATAGAGCAAACTGACTCAAGTGGCTGTATGTGACTTTGTGCCACTAGGTGTCACACTAAGAGCTCCAACGTCTCAGACCAAAACAAATGCGTCAACACACACATGCACTAACATACACATCACACAGTCGCTGGAATATGTAAATGAAGAACAGAGGAGCTCAGATTTCACACACAGAGAGAAGTGTGATGTCAGTCTCTGCTCAGGACGCTATAAATCCACTATATCTTTACATGAAAGACACGTGTTTGATGCTATTTTATTGATTACATTGTGTAGAGTGTGTCGAAAGGAGCCAGTTGAGGTGGTAAGGATGGTAAGGATGCCCCCCTGGGCACCTCCCTTGGGAGGTGTTCCAGGCATGTCCGGCTGGGAGGAGGCCTCGGGGAAGACCCAGGACTAGGTGGAGAGATTATATCTCCACGCATTATATTCATTGTAAATCGCTTTAGATAAAAGCACCTGCTAAATTACTTGATTTAGCAAATGAGCAAGAGTAATATCACATGAAGCAAACCTACTGTACTGTACATCAGGCTAGGGACACATTAGATACGGGTAAACACTGTTTATGTTAGGCTAAGGAACAAATCAAAATGTTCCAGGACTGATAGGACTAATGAAAGATATAGCACAGCCGCACGATAATCATATAGGTTAATCTTCAACCTAGAGAATAATTTAAGGTTGTGGAATGTTTGGTATGCAGAAGGCAACACATCTGTGACTGGTTGAAAGATTAGATTAGCTGTCCTATATCTCTGGAACAGTACTTTTATATGGCATGAAAAGAACATGTTAATTAAACAGCAATACTGATTATATCTGAGAAACAACACTATTTGTGATTACGCTGATACAATATTACAGTACACCAGTAAGTCAAATGCATGCAAATAAATAACGGCTCTTAGAAATATTGAAACAAAATAATAATCACGGAAAAAAGTCCTTGATGTGAAAAAACAAAAGCTACGTACTAGTTACATTTCATATGCCTTTGGCGGGTTGAGACTCGATCAAAAGATAATAACCAGCAAAGTTAGCATATTGAATGCTTCACAGAAAACAAACAGATTGGCATGAACATGTCAGAAAGAAAAGGCCTCGTCATGAACACAGAAACCTGATGTAATTGGTCTCACATCACACCTTCTAAAAGCTTTGCTTCAAAATAACGTTTTATGCTACGGGTGAAATTAACATGCAAGGCTCAAAAACAGAAGTAAGCCAAGTGCTGCTATTGGCCAAGGATGTCAACCTTTGACCCTCTTGGGGAACGCAACAATTACCAAGGCTTATTCCCATTCTGAGGCCGGATGGCTTTTCTTTAGTGTCAAGTTAGTGCTCACGGGCTTGGTGTACAGAATAAAGCTTACTTTAATAACCTTTCAGAGTGGTTAAGATAAATACTAAACAGGACAGGAAAATAAATCTTTCTGTCTCTTTAGATAAAAGCTTCTGCCAAATGCTGCAAATGTAGATATAAAAATAACTCTGCCCTTTTAGCTGAACGCAGTGTGTGTGTGTGTGTGAGAGAGAGAGATCATCATTAACAAGATTATTTAGAGTATTATTGTGTTATTATCTGTCCTCTATATTAACACATTAACAATAGAGAGAATTGACTGACAGGTATTCAGCTGATGGACAGGTGTCTATCTTGAGTGTGGAGGGGGGTGGGGGGGGTTCCTGACACTGACAAGCACTGCTCATGACTGAGGGGACGGTCTCAGCCTCTTAAGACCGCCTTGGTCTCAAAAGCGTTTGATTAGCAAACCACCAGCCAATCAGCGGGTAACTGACATTTTTCCAAAGATGATGACATTAGCGTTGGGTTTCCTCGGGCGATCCGGATTATTTATTTTACCCAGTCTGGCTGGGAGAGATAACGGTATATATGTACATTGTCCAGCCATATTAAGTAATGTTGATTGAAATGTATAATCACCTCCTTTATGATAAATGTATTTGAATCGAAGGGTTTCCGACTGATACTCTTGGCGAAGAAATCAAACTGTAGTTTGTGAAATCAGGATGGTATAAGAGGCTGGTGGGTACACAATACTTGTGTGTACTTGTGCGTACTTGTGTGCTGTGCTGTATCTGGTCTGAAGCAATTTACAGCCCATGTACCTTCCCTACATGGTCCATTCAGACCCTATAGGTCTAACACACCTTGTGGTCTGTTGTCAGGAGAGTTTCTGTTTCTCAGATTACTGCTACATTGCTTTACACAACACAAACATTTTGCTCATTTATCAGACACTTTTCATCCACAGCGAATTACATGTGTGTACAATTACAAGCATTCAGCAGGTCAGGATTAGGTATCTAGCCCAAGGAGTACAGTACTGATGTTAAACAGGTTGGTCGTCAATCGAACCCACAACCATTCACCTGGAGGACAACCATTTTAACCACTAACTGCTCCCTGTTGGTATAGTTTCCTTTTAGCCAGATTCAGAAAGAATGCCTTCTATCCATCATCCATTATTACAATATACACTACCAGCCACATCTTCACAGAGTTCTTCAAATATTACTTTAAACAACTAGAGGAGTCAATTGGGAATATTTGTTCATTTGTGTCTCCATCAAAGAGACTCTCATCATTTGCAGGACCACACATTTCCTTTTCAAGGCCATAGATTATGTTTGAATGTACACTAAGTGTAATGGAGTGGTAGAGAGAAACCTTCGCCATGTAGCACTCAGCCAAACAATGTTTTTGTAGCCAGGCCAGACAATTCCTGACACAAACAGAAGCCTTTACCTTAGGATAAAGTTCACATTTATTTCATATGATTATGCAATCTATGAAATCAGTTTTGTATAGCTCACCTTTTCAGTGAACTAAACTCTTAAGATGCCAGACATTCATTATAATAATGTGACTAATACAGCTTCCCTTGTGCAGATTTTGTTTTGCAGCTCTGAAATATAAACATACTTGTTGTTTCTCTTTAAAACACACTGCTGAGTTAGCGCTGACAGATTTATAGAGGTTGTTTTATAAACGTCTTGGAAATCATTCAGGTTTTGAAAGCCGATGCCAAGAGAATAGACAGATATACGAAGCGATTCATATCATCACTGATTCTCCTGGCTGCCTTTATTATTTTTTTATGAGCTTTTATCTGTCCCTTGAAGATTCATGTGTGCGGCCAAACTACAAGCTCACTAGTGTCAGATTTCTAAATGCTAGTACTGTAGAAGGTGCTCCTCTAGAGACTGCTAAGAATAGAGACTACTTTTTTTGTTCTTTTTTTTGTTAAATTTCCATTGTAAGATTAAATCATACTGGTTTTACTGGTAATTTGAATAGTCACACTCCAGCATATATGCAGAGAGAAAGAGGCATATTTTGCTAGCAGGCAGGGCTGGGCAGGCCAAGACACATTTGATTGTTTAGGTAGATATTATTTTACGTTATTTGAGCTTTTGAGGTTGTTTGTGAAGTGGCGTCAGAGGGGTCTCCCGGGACCACCGTATGTGGTGATAGATCGGTAGTACTGTAGGCAAATAAAAAAGGTGTGAATTAGCATCTTCTCAGTCACGACACACACTGTGAATTACCTCGTAATCACGTCAAGTCCCGCTTCCTCTTCTTTACCTGGGAAAGAATTAGATGAATTAGCAGAAAGCTTTGCATAATACACATCTGTGTGGGTTAATTAACCCAATATCTGCCGCCACACATCACCTGATTACGGCTGCAACGGCCCGCCTGGCTGTTTCCCCAGTCTCTGCTTTACGTAAAAGCCTCTTCTTGCGTCGAGTTAGCCTGTTAAATCCACACAGATAATTAGCCTTTCATCACGCTGGCGCTCGTTAATATGATGTCTGGCACCAAGTCAAGCGCCGTGCTTGCCTGGGGTCTGCCTCACACACACATCACTGAATACTATGAATGACCTAGGACGGATAATACATGTATAAACATATTTACCACCACTGTATATATAGGGATATTATTTAAGAACACCAACAAAGATGTCTTGGCTGCAGCAAATTAGGAATTCATATGTTTTATACCAATACTCTTTGTCATGTCATGAATTTGGCCCGCATCAGTGCAGACATTAGGCTATACAGAAAAGATGCATGCTTCCCAGACTGTCTTACTAAAACAAAAACAGAGTGAGCCAAAACCAAACAGTCACACTTATCACTGAGTTAATCATAGCCTCTGTGGTGGGATCACACATGAGCTTTTTACTAATACAAGAACGGCGCGCACTTTCTCCAGTTAGCTACGGAAGAAATAGGTTGGGTGTGTGTTTGAGTGTGCTAGTTGTGCGTTATGAAGACACGGTGACATTTATATCCCCAAAATAGCGTAAATAATCAGATCCTCCCACAAGAGGACATATTTAAAAGTTACGTTGCAGAAGACTATTAAGTCGGCTAGCTTGTGTTTGAATCACCGTGTACCCCAAACATGAGCTATCGCAAAGCAGGAGGGGCATGATTTACACAGGCTTCGAGTGGAAATAGAGATGATGCCGTCACTGAGTGCACAGATGTACAGGAGTAGCTGAATGCTCCGAAAAATAACCTGCTCACACAGTCCATTAAATGAAAACAAACTGGACATGTATTACAATCTGTAAAACAGGTGGACACACCCTTGTGACGTCACCCACAGGTTGTCCCAAGGCCGCATTTAAAGCGTTATAGCGGCGCTGGGAAACTTTAAACACATTCACAAAACAAGGCGTTAAATAAGTTGTCCCTTGCTTGATTGTGAAGGCTGAAGCATGCAGCAATGTATAACTTCTTCATATACGCACATCATAAAGACAGACAATATAAAAACAAAACCATAACCGTCATTAAAGGTGGGTTCAGTGATCACAAGCTAATATGTGTTAGATGTCTAATTCAGCGAGTCTACTGTATCTCCTCTTGGTTCGCTGGCTGTCACGTAACATCATGCACAGAGAGAGAGAGAGGGAGAAGGAGAGAGAAAGAGGGAGAGAGAGAGAAGAGGGTGTGTGTGTGTGTGTGTGTGTGTGTGTGTGTGTGTGTGTGTGTGGGTGGGGGGGCGTATGTTGGGGTTGGTTCACTGTTGATTGTTTGTGTTTACATCTGCAGTCGTAGTTGTGTTTTCCATGTGCTTCTCAGCACGTTTGTGTTTTCGTTCATGTCCGTGTCTCTGTTGTTCTGCGTCAACCCGCCTTCGGTGATGAGAAATGACTACAACGCAGATGCCAAACCTTGCAGTTCCTCGAATGGCCACTTGAGGATGGCTGCATGGGTGAGTTAATCCCCATAGACTACAATGTTAAAATGTTTACAGCCTGGTTCAAAACGTTTTTGTTCATGTTAATTAAATTACCCAAAGGGCTTGCATGTAAACCGCAAGGCGCTGTAGCCAAAGCTCATCTGAGCACGCAACAAATCCATTAAGTCCTTTTGCACAGAGTGTGTGAAAGCCTTTTATCTCAGCGCTAGATTCAAGCGTGTAGGTTTAAGGCCTCTAGGTCTTGTTCGGTTTTTTTATGTGCTCTTGAGTTTCATTCCTTAGTTGGTAGGTTCCTGGTTTGTCCCCGTGGAGTCAGCTCTCTCTCTCTCTCTCTCTCTCTCTCTCTCTCTCTCTCTCTCTCTCTCTCTCTCAGGACACACGGCCACTCCAAACCCTGGGCTGAAATGTAATCTTTTGCTCCGCCAGACTCACAGCGGTACAATGGGCACTGTGTGGCGTGGTGGGGAAGGGGGGCAGTATAAGGGGACGTTCAACTCATAAAGTGTAATGGATACATACAGTGTTTTAACAATTTGAGGATTCAAACAATATATAAGCTTGAAGTATAGCCGTATAGTATAGCTGTAATAACATGTAACTCTGGCTTGAAGCAGAATATAGCCTTAGAATTGTCTATATAGAGTATATAACTAGCATGTGTATATATCCTTATCTTGGTAGTAGGCTAAACCAAAGAAAACATTGTCTTTAGTCTTGAACTGCATTCAATTCACACAAAATATGCGTGAGAGAAAAAAATACTTTTTATTTTTGTATTGTTTGCTTCCTTCAAATACACCTCAAACAGTAAGGCAGAGATAACCACATGGGTGAGATCAACACACAACTGCAAATCATTGTAGAAAGTGGAATAATTTGCAGTTTATTTCAGCAGCTGAATATTGGCCAAACATTTTTAAATAGATTTCTTGCCGACACACAGCGCCAGCAAATACTTGGACTAACACCTTAACAATAGCGGAAGTTCAGTGTAAAGGAGCCTCCTTTCACAGCTCTCTGTTCTCAACACGCCAGTGTCACCTCAAATAAACAGTCAGACAAGGAGAAGATAAGCAGGAACAAAGCCGGCCTTGACGGTGTCAAAACAAGACCTCCCATCTCACCCGTATACCGTTCACAGCCTTGAAGCAGATCACAGACGCTCCTCAGAGCCTTCTTTAGACAAAACTATCACTCGGCCTGTGATGTGATATGGCACCAGTCAGGGGTGTGAGGCGCTCTGGAATGTAACTCATAGGGTTTTGTGCGTTTCCAGTGTGTGCGTAACGTTTTCTTTATTTTTATCTTTAAAATGTGTTGGTCCATAGACTACACTAACTGGGATTGAAATGCTACTCTCAGCAGCACCTCTATCTTGTCTGCATGTTTGCGATGGCGTGGAGCAAATTCACCCACTTAATGTTTATTTCACTTGGCCAAAGATTACACAGTAGCTGCTCTGGGAACCTTAATATTGTTATGTAAGCAGAATCCATTAATTAAGGCATGCAAATCCACTTAGCAGCTATGTGAGGGTATTCAGCGGTGATCTTGTTCAGTAGCTGTGTGGGTGTCATGTGAGCATGGCTGTGTGTAGCAGCCCAAATGATGACACTTATCATGATTACTGGAGGTGGATAAGTGGTTTACTGTAGCTGGAAGGGATCACTGTTTATTTTCAAGATGCCCTATAGAAAACACTGTCAGGTTTTAGCATGAGGCAGCAATCAATAGAGACATACCATACAGTATATAGTAGTTATACGGTACATACCATACAATATATTTGAAGTGTTGTAAATTGATAGCATGTACAATTCTACTATATACCCCTACCCTTACCTATCATTTTCTATATATGTTATATCATGTAACTTCAAATATTAATTCAAACTAAGGAGAAATGCAACTACTAAATGAATGTAACTTAACTGGTGTAATCTATTTTACAGTATATAACGTTGTATAATTATAATTATACAATTATATTCTCCCTCGAGAGACAAACACGCCCTCATGGAAATATGCCACTATTATCTAACTATAAATTCACTTACTGTATATGTTGGAACTCTTTCCACTAATCCAAAAACAATAGGCTGTTATTACCTAAATGGCAGTTACACAGTGAACTTATGTGTTGGTTTATAACAAGCCTATTACTAAACTTATGACGCATTATCAATTTTTTCCACACATACCTTTCCTATCTGGAATTACTCCAGCATTTCACAGGTTTTTTTCTGGCCATCGGGTCATGAGCTCGCTGTGCTGAAGTTTATGCGGGGGCTTCCACAGGCCTGTCTCGGGAAATGACTGACCGAAATAGGTGAAGATAACAACGGGAGATTTCCCAAAACGGTCAACCTTGCCTTGCTCTTCAGTTTCCTTGGCAGCTGTATACAGCACAGGATGTGTGTGTTCATAGAAACATTGATCCAAACTACTTTTTATAGCAAACAAAACATTAGCAGATGGCCATTTCAGCTACTAAGGACACAAAGCATCTGCTAAATGCAAAACTGTGGATGTAAACAAACAAGATTAACGTTTATGGCAGAGCATTCACAACTCAAAATCAGTATAAACCAGTAAAACCAGGCAAAACCAGTAAAACCAGGCAAAACCAGGCAAAACCAGTAAAACCAGTAAAAACCAGTAAAACCAGGCAAAACCAGTAAAACCAGTAAAAACCAGTAAAACCAGGCAAAACCAGAATCTTTTCTACACCTGCAAATGCTGGAAAAAAATGTTTTTAATGTTATTAGATAGTGGGGTAAACCAGACCACCTGGAGGTAACCCTCACCGACACAGGGAGAACATACTCCACACAGAAAGGCCGGGACGACGTGGGTTCAAACCCGGGACCTTCTTGCTGTGAGGCCACAGTGCTATATGCACTGGGCCACCATGTTGCCCATGTTTACATTTAGTAAAAGTTAAATTGTCGTTGCTGACCGCCCAAATAACACGAAATGCCCACCTATCGATGACATAGTAACACCTTCAGAGAGGCTAGTTTCAACATATTTTGTATCAATGACAATGTCAAATGTATTTATACAGCACATTTAAAATAATCGACCAAGGTGCTTTACAGGAGAAGAAATACCATCCATTAAGGCACACATTTACAAAATGGGAATTCATAAAAACAAATAGCCTAAATGGAACGTGCAGTGTTAGACTATTCCATAGGATGCAGTGGTAGACTATTCCAAAAGATGGTAGACTATTCCATAGGATGCAGTGGTAGACTA
>JAODUH010005864.1:0-11550 GCA_027564835.1 Typhlichthys subterraneus | reverse complement strand
TAGGGTGCAATGGTAGACTATTCCATAGGATGGTAGACTATTCCATAGGGTGCAGTGGTAGACTATTCCATAGGATGCAGTGGTAGACTATTCCATAGGATGGTAGACTATTCCATAGGATGCAGTGGTAGACTATTCCATAGGATGGTAGACTATTCCTTAGGGTGCAATGGTAGACTATTCCGTAGGATGGTAGACTATTCCATAGGATGCAGTGGTAGACTATTCCATAGGATGGTAGACTATTCCATAGGATGGTAGACTATTCCATAAGATGCAGTGGTAGGCTATTCAATAGGGTGCAATGGTAGACTATTCCATAGGATGGTAGACTATTCCATAGGATGCAGTGGTAGACTATTCAATAGGGTGCAATGGTAGACTATTCCGTAGAATGGTAGACTATTCCATAAGATGCAGTGGTAGACTATTCAATAGGGTGCAATGGTAGACTATTCCATAGGATGCAGTGGTAGACTATTCCATAGGATGGTAGACTATTCTATAGGATGCAGTGGTAGACTATTCCATAGAATGGTAGACTATTCCATAGGATGCAGTGGTAGACTATTCCGTAGGGTTAGGGTGCAAATGCATTTCCACCTCTGGTTGTAAGCCTGGCTCTAGGGACATCCAGGAGGATCTGGTTAGTTGACCTCAGTGATGCGATGCAGCCCAGACAGATGAAGAGGGCCCAATCCATTCAATGACTTGAGGATAAGTAAATACATTCTTGAAATGGATCCTGTACCGTACGGGAAACCAATGAAGGGATGCCAAAATGGGTGTTATGTGCGCCCGTTTTCATGTGCCATTTAAAAGCCAAGCGGCGGCTTTTTGTTATGGAAGGAGCACTGATATGCAAAATGGAATGACTAATGCCAGGTCGCCTCAGGTACGATAATACTATTTTCTCCGGAGGTGGGGGGTGGCAGGGGGGGTGTAGTTCTCTCCACTAGCACAGTACCTTGGCTGAACCCGTGGCCTGGGGAAATTAGCCACTTGTACCCAGTGAAATGTGGCAACCGAGAGAGAGAGAGTGAGAGAGAGAGAGAGAGAGCGGGGGGGGGCACGAATTAAAGAGAGAGAGAGAGAGAGAGAGAGAGAGAGAGCGGGAGGGAGGGAGGGAGAGATGGTAGAGTTAGAGAGAAGAAAAGTGTGTGGGGAAGAGAGAGAGAGAGAGAAAGGGAGAGAGGGAGAGAGGTGGACTTTGTTCAAAGGGCACCGTGAGTTGAAAACACATACCAGAAACACCTCGAGCAGGGGATGAATTAAAGGGTGACATTTGTACATGGCATAACAATGCGTGCGTGCGTACCATAAAGCCTTCCCCTGCATTTGCGTACTGTCTTCCCCTGGCATTGAAGGGAAGGCAGGGCGCGGGGGGAGAGAGGGGGTGGTAGAGGCTGATCCTCTTCAAAAAGGTTGATTTACTGTTTCCCCAGACAGATACACCCAGGCCTCATTGTGAGGCGCTGACCTCCTTTCTCCGCACAAACACGCCACTTCCTGCACTTCCTGTCCTGCCCACTTCTCATCTGAGGGCTGCTCCCACAGCAGATGAGCCTCCGTCGCTCTGCCGGTGTATGTATTTGTTGGGTGACCCTGTGCCTCATATTGTATTGTTCAGCCACGGAAAGAATTAAGAGACCACCGCACATTTAACATAATAGAGATCGACGTAACAAATATCACAAAATACAAATATTGTATTTATTATGTAAAAATACATATATTACATGTAAAGAAAATATTTACATGTATAAACAGACTGCTGCAGTGCTCTCTTCATTATTTATTATATATTCTATTGTCAATGTACTAATGAAATACCTTTAACTGAGCTTCTCTCTATGTCTCCCTTTTAATAGAGATTATATCTCATTGAGGCTTTCTTTGTGAAATAAAGGTACAATAGAGAAATACAAATAAATAAAGCAATGACCTGTGCGGTGCTAAACATATGCGTGTTTCTAAGCATCAATAATAAAGAATAAAGTTTAAAACGACAATAATATGAATGTGTTTTCTGACATTGGAGTATTCAAACGTTGCCAAACATCTGGCAGGTCTCTAGTTTTCACCGTGGCTCATCCACAAGGACAAGTCAAGACGTAGAGGTAATTTACATAATGATGTAATGATGCTGACATTATTTGAAACACTGTTCATTGAGTGGGAAACAGGTAGGGTCTGGCTAGTCATGTGGTTTTGTGGACATGCTGCAATTTAAAACTCAGCCACAGACATATTCCATATAAGTAAAATACATAATAAATACATACTTTGCATTGAATTGCCTCGTTCATCCAGTGCTATAGTACTTGCGTGAAATTACAGATGGGAGTTATTTAACTAGGTGTTGCGCTAAGTGTGATTAGGTGGCCTTTTTCCCCAAAATGTCACAATACAAAATGCATGTCTGCGACTAAAATGACTCTGACTCATACTGTAGTGGTGAGAAATATGATGCCATAGTTGTACGCATTTGCAAAATGTTAAAGTTCTGACTGAGGAAATTAATGTATGTCTGCTTCAGAGAACTTTGTTTATTAATGGTCTTCTAACTTCAGCTCTTGATAGAAGTGCTAATAGATCATGTGGGTGTTGGACCTACGGTAATACTCAGGGATAATTTATCATGGTTCTTTCTGAATTCTCCATGCGACATAGTAGTATGCAATATGCAGATACTAAAGACATGGGCCATCTACAGTACATGTGAACCTAATACATCCATAATGTGAGCCAGGTGATGGCTAATGATCCCAAACCATTTAGCTGTCCAGCCCCTGCCTGTAGATAAATGCTAAAATTACTAAAAAAAAATTGTGTGAGCCAATAGCGCTTATAGGGTGAATAGGTTATTTTATTACTTTGATCCACCTTGGAAGAACCATTGGTAGAAGTTTATGACATTGGGACCACATCCACCTTGTCATACAGTATAGTACTGTAGTGTATGGGTGAATAAGTTGGATTTTATTGTTGACAGATTTGACATGATTAAATATATCAGTTCCTCAAAGACAATAATTGTTGTCAGAGCTGTTGTCGTGGCAACAAGTCCTTAAAATCTAACCTGCTAAAGTGCAGGTTAAAATGAGCTGGATTATTAAAACAATTTAAACTGCCAAAAAAGACTCCATGTTATTCATGTTCCTTGATATCTATTTATTATTTATGTTTATACACTTGAAAATGTCTTTGTTTTGGAAAAGGTGTGACATGGGTATTTTAGTATTGATTAGATTAGATTGACTGGCTAAAACCCCAATAAACAGAATTTCATAATAATTAATTATCTGTATTACCAGGCATTCATATGCTCTCTAGCAAGTCACCATAAACACTGTGCCTCACTGTAAGATCAGCTGTCACGTCAACGAAACATAGTTGCTGTATTGTATGAAGTCACGTGATGCACGTTGTATTTAGTGTTGTGATTTATATGGCACCTTGGACCGTGAGAAATGGCATTTCGTTCATTTAAAGAATGACAATGAACTGAACTTGAACAAACAGGAATATCAGCGAGATCAGGTGCAGTCATAATTATAAATGCATTCCAAATGATATATTGCTGCAAGGTGCCAAGATCCCTCAGCCAACTCTAAACAGCACCGCTTCCATTGTGATTAAATACATAAATAAAGCAGATTATAATAATAGAGTAATAACACCTGCCTTTTCTCAGATGCAGTTTACAGAAAAGAGACATTGTTCAGGCAGGGACATTGTTCAAAGGACATACTGGGTTGAAATCGCATACCACCAAAACCTTGAGCAGAAGAAGAATCAGAAGTGTAAATAAAGACGGCATTGCTGCATTTAGCAGCCAGTGTTGTTTTGTGGAGTATAACCCTAACCAGGGGTGCAGTAGGGGCGCATATAAACATCTTTTGCATGTGGTTTATATGGTAGTTTTTCCTTGCCTGATGGGAGAAGCACATGAAGGGGTGTGACTTATTTCCATGTCAACTGTGGGCCTGTACAGTCCTTTGAGACTGTAATGTGATTATGGCCTGTAGTCTGTTTTTTTTTTTTACATTCAACATTCAATACATATTTTGTATCAAATCCAATGTGTGCTTTTTTCTTCTTCTTCTTCATGTACCGGTACTTGAGGCTTGAAACATAATTAAAAGGCGGCGCAGAATCCAAAAACAAATGTGAGAACCAGTGTTCTGTAACGCCCAGGGTTGCACCGTGGGGTGTGTGGTTCGGCCGGTGGTGGACCGCCCTTTGTGTTTTATTAAACTGTGAGCCGCGTGGCTCGTCCTTACATCCGTGTGTTCGTTCGTCTGTGCTCACCTCTCCTTCTTGGCGTTACGTGCTCACGATGCTGCTTCAATCTCAGCAGCAGAACAAAGAACATCAACTTTGTTGTTCTCGGTTCTCGCGCCAAGCAAGCGTCTCATTGTGGCTGTCAGCCAATCAACAGTGGACGGTCATCACAATACAATACATGCAATACAATACATTTCACCCAGATCCAGAGCGCGCCTCTGCTCCCACGTAGGCTACAGCACAGGCTGCCGTTTTGACAGTCAACATTACTGTTCAGCACCGAGTTCACATGAGAAATTGGATAAATCAGTGCAGCTAACTAGCAAGGATATGAAGCAACTGCAAGACAGAACAAGGAAGAAACATCTAAACTAAATAGATCCAAAATAACAGCATAACAAACAAGATACTGTATGTTCATTCAAATTCAGTTGATATACTTGTCATGTTTTCTCCTTCGTGAAGATTCATTTTGATTGATCTGTAAAAAGATTTTAACCAAATATGTTCATCTTAAACAACCGCAATCGACTAGGGTAGCTCTACACTATACAACAAGAGCTAAGCTAATCTCTGAGATCAAATGTTTCAAATAAAATATACAACTTTAGCTGTGAAAAGGTGTGACGGTTGCTTTGATTGAGTGTTTGTAGACTTGCTCAGCTCAAAAAAAAAAAGTTTAGAGTGCTTTCAGTTTCCATGGTGATAGGTAATGAAAAACTCATGGCTGCTGGGTTGAGGGTTTGGAGGTGTGTGTGTGTGTGCGTGCGTGTGCGTGTGTGTGTGTATGTGCCACCTTTGTTAGGACTGGGGCCCTCTCAGGAAATTAGCGGCAAATCATATTAATCTCCCAAACAGACGTGAGGTCTTCAAAGTGGCAGCTCTGGAGGAGAAGTGCATGAAGATTAGCACTGTCGCCTCACATCACTGCTACACAGGAAGCGAGAGAGCCCCTCTCTCTCTCTCTTTCGCCGTCATCAAAGCCGTATGGCGACGGTGGTAGCTGGATTGTTTTGTGTTTTCGCCGGTCTCCCACTTCAAACTGCCGCGGCCTAGCCGGACGTCTTTGTTCAAAGTACCTGAGCTCAGTGAACCATCCCAGAGACACTTGACACCCAATCAGCATATTTGCTTCATGAGTTATTATTCAGCTAGAATTGTTTCTTTATTTTTTGCATTATTCCCCCCAACAGTGTGAAAGTGTATAAATATCTCGAGAGCAGTGGTCTTCAACGTTTTTTCAGGGCAAGGACCCCTTGGCTGATATAGAAACACAACACATATGGTGCATAATACCTATGGTACACAATACATATGGTATAACATATTTATTAACCAGGCCAACAATGTGTAGAGCGGCCTATAGGTCCATGTATAAAAGTACAGATTTCTATATTTATAGCACAGGTTGTATTTATGTTAATGTATATTTTCTAACATTTACATTTTTGGAAGAAAATAAGTTTGGGATCAAATAATTTGGAGGTCACCGTGCAGTACCTGTGAGGATCTCCAAGGGGTCCCGGACCCCCTGTTGAAGACCTCTGCTCTAAAGATTTCATTTTGGTGTAGCCATATGTCAAGAGAAGTGCATTAGAATTGGTTACATTTGTTTATCTATTATTTGCTATGTATTGTAGCAGGAACATAATGTTTTCAAGTGTATGCAAATAGAATCTTTTTTTTTTAATAATAATAAATTGGTTCTGAGACCAGGCTACTTGTTGTAGCTCTGTTACTGGCTAAACTATGCTTCCCAGCTCGTTGCACACACATAACATACAGGGACAAGGCCTTTAGACAAGAATTTTGAACAAACATGGTGTCACAGAGGGACAGGTGACTCATAGGCAAACCCAGTAAAACCTAAACTAACTAAACAAACAACTCATTTAGGCTCCACCCTAAGGGGTTGCAAAATGACCCCTTTGGGAGGCCGCTGATCTGTTAGATCTAAGCGGCGGTTACTTCAGACTCCTCAGAGTGGCCTCAGCAAACATCAACAGTAGAGGGCCGTCCCATCGCTGAGGAAGCTGGTTATGCGCGGTGGAAATACAACCGGGGCCGCTGCACTGTAACAACAGCCCTAATCAGTCCCCATGCACACAAAATGGCTGCCGTGATGGAGAGAATCGCAGTAAAGGTCACGCTGGCTGTTTGTGGAGAGCTTACCTTGTTTGCCTAAGTGCCTAATCAGAGCTCTGCAGCCAGCCAGTCAGCCAATCAGCCAATCAGAAGGAAGCGTCAGTGTATCTTCCCCCAGAGGTCACCGGTGGCCACGCTCCCACTGGGAGACAGGCTGAAACCACGTCAGCGGCTGATGTGGAGGCTTGACGTCTGGGACTGCGAACGCATGATGGCTGCAACAACATGACAGTCGTCATGGCGAACACGCTCACACCATGGCCATTTTAAGTAAAGAATGGAAACATAGAAACAGAGAACATTTCTCTAAAATGTAATTTATTTTATTTAATTTACGTAAATTGCATTTACATTCATTTCTAAGCTATATTTCTTAGTTATTTTCAGCAGTTTTATCTCTTTAAAAAAACAAAGACATACTATCGCTGAACACTACTATTGGACAATTCTATTCATATTCTGCTCTATCGCTGTCCAGACTGTATTTCCCTATACACTTTGAATAATAAGATACTAAAATACAGTAAGAGATATAGGACTGAATACATTTTAGTTCACTGTGCTGACCCATGTGTGACCTATAGCAAACATACTAACCTGATGGAGAGGCCGAGGATGCTCCCTCAGTGACACATTTGACTCTCATGCAAATCTCAGGTCCATAAAAAGCAGGTGCAGATATTCACTGCTTGATAGTCAATATACGCTGCATACGAATTACTTTCTACCTGAAGCATCACATGAATGAAGGATTGCGCTCATGCCTGTCTGTCTGTATGCCCGCCCGCCTGTCTGTCTGTCTGTTTGTCTATCTGTCTGAGAGAAGATCTCTCCCTGTCTGTCTGCCTGTCAGAGACGGAGTTCTTGGTTCTCTCCTCTCATGAGACATGTAGAAGCAACAGTACTATTACTGTAATAGAGAGGCAAATAGACACCCCTGTCAACATGAGCAAGTTTAAAGATGTATGCATCTGTGTGTGCTTGTTTGTGTGTGTGTTTGCTTGATGACATATGAGCGTAAGTTTACCGTTGAAAACCAGCCAGGTCTGGGGTGATTTTTAATTGATATGACGTGTAGATCTGTTTTCAGCCCATAAAATGCTCTTTTATACACCAGCATTGATGTGTCTCATCACAAATCAGTCCTATTACGTTGTTTAAACATTTTAGGGTGCATTTACACTTTACATCTTATTTGTCTTTAACATTTAGTTGTGTGTGTTAATAAATGCAACCACACTGCCTGTATCATGTTGACAAAATCTCTCTTTTTAACGTAACAATAAGCAGATTTATATACACAGCATGTCCACCTATACTACCTTGTGCCTTGCTGGTTGATCTTGCTTGTACGGTACCTATAATATGATTTATAGCCTTGCAGATAGGGTGGCACCTCGCTTTGACTGAGACAATTATTCCCCAGCGCTGTTCTGACACGTCCAGACATGGCGCTGTCGCCCTCCTGAAGCAGCAACCACATGAATTATGCCTAGACTGTATCTCCGTCCGTTTTACATCACCTACCGTGACAATCTCAAATGTATGCTGCTCTGTGCTTTGCTATCGTTTCCTCGTGACATACCAAACACGACCACCAGTTGAACAGAGATGAAATCAACGTTTAATTAAATGTGTAGCGGTTGTTATAAGCGAATGCACTTTTAAACAAATTCAGCAAATATCTCTCCACGGTCCACTTTAACCCTCGCGCTGTCCTAAGGCATTTCAGCAGACTAGCAGCAGAGGGAGCGAACCGCGGAATGTCATATGTCCGTGTTGTGGTTGCTGCCCGCTACTGGCAAGTGCCCCGGGTCATTTTGACCCATAGGACAGCGAGAGGGTTAAGTGTCCGTCATGTGTGCGCTGAAAAAAATCGTATGTTATCCCTCTACACACGTAATGAAACATGAAAAACAATGATATAATGAATCGCACAAAAGCCAGTCTGTTTTAAGAAGTGATCTAAAGGATCACACACATTCAGCCAGCCTTATCTCCTCAAGCAGAGTGAGCCAAAGCCCAGGGACCTTTATGGAAAGTGCAGGGTCACATTTAATCATAAAAGCGGGGTCAGCAATTGTAAGCTTACATGTTTTGTCAATTTCAGCCCATATCTCTTCACTGTCTGAAAACTGTTAGTTCTGTGTGCGTGCTGAAAAAATTATCTGGTGTTCCTACACAGCCCAGGCTCTGTAAATGGAAACACAAACAGAGTGGTGCAAACCGCACCACACAACACTATCAAAACCTTGGCCATGCATTTTGGGGCGAAGCTTTTGAGGGAATATGCAAGGTCAGATCTACCATATGGGCAATCTGGGCCCATGGGCCCTTGGGCAGAGAGGGGCCCTCAATTATGGGAGAACATTTTTTTTTTTTTTTTTTTTAATCAGAATAACGTTTGTTTTTTTACAAAATCATGCTTGTCAGTTTGATTAGACAGGTAGCCTAATAATTTGGAGCAGGCCACAATGCATTGTGCGTAGATTGGTAGGTGGGTGGGCATAGAGCCATAGCAGGTGGTTTACATTGTACTGATTCAGTATCAGTACAATGAAACAGAGAAAAAGTGGCATGTGCAATAAGATGTCCAGCTAATAAGTAGCTCTTTGAAATAAGCTACAAATGAAGAGCCTTCTGCTACCAGCTGCAGTATGCTCAGCCTCAGCTAACGGTAGCTAACATGAGCAACAGGACAAGATAATGCCATCTCAGGCTCGTTGGATGAACTGAGGACTTGATCTGCGACTTTGCGAAGGTAAAATCTAGAAAGAAGAACTTCTGACATTGAAGGCAGAGGTGTTTTTGTTTTGATCGAGACCAAATATCAACCATATTTCTCAAGAATAGCTTACTCCACCTTTAAATGGTGCAGTGAAAAGACAGCTATGTACTGTATGTCGCACTCTTAACTCGTAGCCATTGCAGGGTGTGTTGTCTGGAACACGGGCAGAGCCAGGGTCGTGTTTGGCATATGTGCGATGACAGTTAGATGCCATCGGCAATAAAAGGTAATATGTAATATATTTGTTGGTGTGCTGCCAGCCCATTAATCACTCTTCGCAGCCTCTTTGAACTCATCGAAAAGAACAGGAAGTAGATTCTGATGTCACGGCTGTAGACATTCGCTGTAGTAGTATTTCTTGTTATGTTATGCAACTAATCTGTATTGGAGTCTTATTAACTGGGCTTGTTAAAAGTTTAATCCAACTTCAGTCCAATAAAATGTAAGTGCACATTACATTGAATTCTACAAAAGGAAAGTCTAGTGAATGAATAAAATAGTTAAAAATAGTGAATAACAATTAAAGTGGTAGCAAAGGTACAGTATACTAACTTTAGGCTGCCATGTAGTAAAACAGGACACTTGGCTGTATTAATCTAGTAGAGGTATAAATACATCCATAAGTACATCCAACAGCAATATTTGCTGTTATCTTCTCCCACGTTGTATTCAGAATTCATTTAAATTCTCGATAGAATGTCTCTCCATAGAGTTCTATTCCTAATTATTTAAGTGTTCAGTCTCCTCTATATATTATATATATAGTAATGGCAATTTTTATAATTAATACAAATAATTATTTATCACATAAATCCAAAGTCCACTGGTACCGATTGAAAATGCATGGTCACTTTTAATCCCAAAGGTGGTGGGGTCAGTGATGGTAAGCGGAACACATTGGAAATGTAGTTGTTGGAGCTGACGAATCATGTTAAAATAACAAGGCTTTGAAATGTTGCAAAGTACAGATGAGATGGATCAGCATTTAAAAATTGTGTAAAGCAGACATACATTTGTGTTTTGAGTTTGTCACACCACAGAAAATGGTAATATTAACCACCCAGCCGAATTTGAATTACTAAAAATTTGGCAATGGAATTATCTAGCTATGGAATTGTAGGCTGTTGAAGGACAGTAAATTTAGTAGGCTAATAACTTGCATTCAAGCAGGATAAATACTGAGCTGATTCAAAGCTCTCTATGCTTTTATATCCTCGTGGTGTTACGGGGAGTGGTATGCAAATTGGGGGACAATCTACATATTGTAACGTTTAGCAACAACAAAGGCGTGATAAACGAAACAGTGGTTTAATCAAACAAGCAGAGATCAACACATACAATAACCCACGAGCACAGAAACACCAAACAAACACTACATACTCGTGGGTGAGTAGTCAACTCAGAACAGGTGCAAAAGACAGGGAGGGGAGTGGCTGCCACGACGCCTTGGGCGGTGGTTAGCGAACCGACGTGGCAGTGTGCCGGCGGAGAGGGAGCCTGGACACACCCCCAGACCTAGGTGTGACACGTATATAGTCCCCCATTACTGGCCCTCCCAACAAAACCTTGAACAGAGAAATTATGAAATACTAATGCGTCACGGAGCTGAGTGAAGAGGGGCTGAGAGGGAGACCCTCATTAACATCAACGTTAACATTTTAATTTGATGACCTATGAGCGTAAAATGATTTTTTACGGATATGAGGTATAGATCCATTTTCACCATGCAGATTTTTACAGGTATTTTGTCAATATGAACACCAGCATTGATGTCTCATCACAGATCAATCTTATTATTATTATTATTATTATTATTATTACGTTGTTTACAGCTCAAAAAACAAATTTCAGGGTGCAGTTACACCTTAAGAATGGTTAGCGAAAGAAAACTGACTCTTTTTGATTTTGCAAACTGTAACAAAATGTTAAAATTTTTGATCTCAGAATGAAACACTGAGTAAATGCAAGGCACATAAATAGAGTAGGATTTGGCACCTTCTCCAATCTCAGCAATACTTCTAAAACACCCAACTAATGCAAATTACTGTTTGCATGAACTGGCCACTCATGACTGGGAATGCTGATAACAGCTTTGCGCATTAACAAAGGGAGTTGCATGGCCACCCAAATCAGTAATTTTGGTCCATCTAATTACTGTTGTCTGCAACACATACGCGTGTATGTTAGGTGGCAGGCTCTCGTGGTTGCTCTGCAAGGGGATGAAGAGATAAACATCACCCTGGGACATCTCAGCCCTGATACTGTTAGGTTATATACGGCAGAGACATTATATAGAGGAGACAGACCACTTAGAGAGTCCTCAATAG
>JAODUH010005854.1:12638-32303 GCA_027564835.1 Typhlichthys subterraneus | reverse complement strand
TGTGTTAATGTGTTAGCTTCTCTTCTCATGATACATGCTGGATACATTGTGTTAATGTGTTAGCTTCTCTTCTCATGATAGATGCTGTACAGTACTCACTGCAGCATTAGGCCACGCCTTCATGCAGTGTTTACACAGAGCTATGGATAAAGTCTTTGCCTGCAATTTTCCACTAAATATAGATTTTTATAATCTATAGCGAAACATGAGACTTAATATTTAGATTGCAATGTTCTGCTTCTCTGGGTCGGTGCACACATGAATTATGGCAGGCATGTGAATATAGAGCATAAGGATCAATGTGTGGGGCAAAAATAAATGCTTCTGCTTGCTTTTATTGATCATTTATGCTAAAATAGCTATTATTTGTTAGTTTTTAGTGGCGTTTCTCATGAATTGCACTAGAGAACAATTAAAGACTTAAAAGATTATTGTTTCACATCCAGCAAGCAGCTATGCAGTCTATATGTTTTAATTGTAGTTGAAAAATATGGTCCTGTGAATTAGCTTTCCAAGACAGTCTATGTTTTGCCTGGACACCTGACCTTTTATTATGCCTCCATCACAAACACACACACACACACACACACACACCTTCTTGCAAGCAGCTCTCCATGGAGATTTTCCATTCTCTCCAGCTCTTCAATGCTGTCTGGGACTCCCTGCTGGGTTTCTGGCCCCAGAATGGGCTCCTGTTTCAGGCTTAGATCCATCTGGTCCAGCCAGCCTCTTATACTCTCCACATGGTCATCAAACCTGGAGAGGAGAGGAGAGGAGAGGAGAGGAGAGGAGAGTGTAATATGGTGTACTTCTGAATTCCTTAAATGAGCAAAGAAAGAAAGAAAACTAAATTAGATACATTAGAATGAAACTTAAAATAAGTGCCTACAAGCAATATTACACTATTTCAACATAAAAGCTATAATAATAATAATAATTATTATTATTATTATTATTATTATAAAAATAGAATAAACATCTCAGACATACAAAAAAAAGCCACATAAGATTATTAAAACAAGAAGGAAATAAAATATTACATAGAAATAGTTATATGAAGCTGTCAATCTTTGGCATGCCTGCTATGCCTAATTAAAGGTATAGTCAGCTATTGCAAGCTAATACACTTTTTGTCAAATTCACCAAATACCTCCTTGCATTTCACTAGCTTACCGCTCTCTGTGCATGTTGAAATAATAATCTGATACTACTACACAGCCCTGACTCCGTAAATAGGAACATAAACAACCATGCCGTAGCACTTCGCTTTGCTTCACAATGCATTTCTATGTGTGAGGCGGCGCCGCGGAGGCATAGTAGTTAGCAAGAATGACTGAACCTGCCTATAAATGCTACTGTAGCCTTGGATTTGAAAATGTGAAAATGTGAAAAAATGTGAAAGCTCCATGCCATACCATTTTGTTTGTAATTCGTCGAGTACAGAAAAAGTCTTCATGATGTGATCGTGTAGCAAGACATATATCTCAGTCAAATCCACTTGTATACAGTAGCTTGTCCCATCCACACAACATCAAAGCTGAAACTCACACTTTCAGAAGCTCAATGCACTCCTCCAGGTCTCCCTGGCTCTGAGAGCATTCCTCCAGGTAGCTCTTCCACTCTCTCCGGCAGCAAGCCAGGTGCTCTTGGACCTGGGCTGAGCCAGCCTTGGGCAGGTGCAGCTGAAGACTGTCAGCCTCCTCACACACCTGCGAGAGGCGCTCTTGCCCCTCAGACACGCGCTCCACTAACGCCTTTGGGTTTTATAGCAGGGAGACACGGTGGACTATTATTAGAATGTCTTCTGTAGGTTAAACTGTAGGATTGTAGGGCAACAATGGAATGCCAATGCTAGCTACTTCTCACAATTAAAACAAACAGTACCTTAAGCCTGTGCAACTTTCCGCTAAGGACTGCGACATCCCCTGATTGGTTTGAACATTCTTTTAGCTCCGCCCTCAGCTCCGTCAGCCACGACTTGAAGTCTCGGACCAGATCTGCGCGCGGGAGGAGAGACACACACAGCGCACGCAGGAGTCAGGGGGTGAGAGAGAAAAAGGCCGATGCTCGGAGAAGCGTCGCCGTGAGAGGAGGAGGAGGGATCCTCAGCGGGCAGATGGAGTGTGTGGGCGTGTCCAAGGGGTGCCAGGTTGTCTTGGCAACAAGCCCCCACTCCCACAAGAACAGCTGTGACGTGGGGCGGCCATTACTCTACGAGGCACAGGTGTGTGTGTGTGTGTGTGTGTGTGTCAGGCCTGGAAGGCGTACGTGTGTTGCAGCAGGCGGTTTAGAGTCACCCCTGGGGAATGCGGAGGGTAATCAAGGCTATGTGACGCGCTGCTACCAGGTGAAGACGTTACGTCAGCTGTTGAGCCAGTTGTTGTTCATGGTGTCAGTGTGCTGCAGCACCGACAGAACCGAGATTGTTCTAGAATAATGATTATTATAATAGCAATGTGTCAATGTGCTGGATCAACGTACAGACACAGACTGTTCTAGAATAATGATGATTATTATTATAATAGCAATGTGTCAATGAGTTGAACCAAAGTACAGACTGTTCTAGAAAATTGATCATTAAAATAATGTCAATGCATTTACTGTACAAAATAATGCAATAACAACAAATCAACAGTGTAGTACACAACAACAGATGAAAACATGGGACAAATAGGACAATTTAGCATAGTGCCCCCAAAGTGACACGAAGGCTAATGAATGACGATATGTTTGAGTCTCAGTAGCGGGGGATGGCCTGATAGAAAGAGGGAGAGTTCTCCACAGTCTCAGGGCCACAACATAACAAAGAGTAAACCACCACACTACATCATTGCGCGCGTGTCTTAGCGGGAGCGTACCGTTGAAGCGGTGCTGAAGTCCGTCCTGCAGGCTGCCTCTGGTCCTGGCACAGCGCTGGGCCACCTCCTCCGTCCTCTGGGCGATGGAGGTGAGGCCAGAGGAGAGGCGGGACAGCTCCTGGGACGGGTGCGACCGGCACAGGGTGCTCAGAGCCTCCCGGGCCGCCTCCATGTCTGCCCTCTGCTGCTGTACCGTGCCCTGCAGGTCCTGCAGCCACACGGCAAGCAAACGTCACACTGCTGTGTCAGCGTTTGGCCACCAGGGGGCCGACACAGGGTAGTCCCCATTACAGTACATAATATGCTACTATAGTGAATTGTTCTTGGTCTTGTGCTACTGTCTTACAACTCAACACAGAGGGACAAGGAGAAGATGCCCCTGAAGTATCAATAGTGCATGATACATAATAAAGGGATTGTTTAAACTACCTTAGGCTGCCAATATTAACTGTTTAAATGTTAACCCCCCCCACCCCTCATTGCATCAATGGTAATAGTGTTCATCAATGAGAACTGGGGGAAACTAATTGAGAATATGTCAGTGTGCTAAACGATACAATCTTATGTTAGAACTGATTCATTTGCTTTTGATGCTACAGACAGTTCAATAAACCACAATGACTTGTGTCAACGTAGCTCTTCTTTTCTTATGATAAATGCTTACAAATTAGACCAAAGTGAAATAAATTGTATTCTAGCCTATATACAGTATAACCTGTGCAATGTGTGAAATATATCGGTTTGCATATTATGTGTTTCTGTCTTGGAGCCTAAAACAAAAGCTCCCAAAGTGTTGTTGTAGACCAGGTGGTGTCTGAGGACCTTGACGGTGCCCATGTCTTCTGGCGATGAGGCTTCTGTGAGGTCACACAGAGAACCCTCCACTGTCTCCAGCCTCTCCGTCATCTGGGACAGGAGGTCCTCCAGACGCTGTTTCTGGAAGCTGAAGTAGGTCAGGGCGTGCTTGGCCTGGTTGTACACTTCCTGAGCGTGGCCCAATTTCTTCCTCAAGTCCGACTCTAGGACCTAGTTTAACAAGTGTAGAAAACACAACACACACACAAACAACTAATACAAAATCAGTAGGTCAGGTGGAATACTACAACGCTCGAGCATTTTCACTGCAATGCACATAAGCCTGCATGCTAATTACATAATTATAAGTGCAGTACCTTGGGACTGTTACTAACAAACATTTTTATTTTAAGGCGAGAGTTTTTAATGTAAATAATGCTTCCCTGTTTTATAAGGATTTGATTGACTCAGCCTGGCTTGGAAATGCGAGCTGCATAACAAGAGCAGCCTGTGTAGCCTTGTGAATGGAGCCAACAAGGTTACTGGGGTGAACCAGGCATATACATAAAATCTTTAATAGGCATGGGCTCCGAAAAGGCCAACGCCATTCTAGACTGCCCTGGCCACACCTTTGAAGATCAATGTTGCAGGATTTCCTCAGGGCGGCCTTCAGAATGCCTAAGGGTAAGACTAATGGGATCAGAAACTCCTTTATTCCTTTGGTCATTTCGCTACTAAATGCTGGCCACCATTAATGTGTTATGATGTCTCTGGGGAGAGCTTCCTACGGTCTCTGCCGCCTTGTTAATTATGCGTAGGTTGTTTTGTGCGGTGATTCTTTTTGATATCCTGTACGGTTTCTGTTTCTGTTGCCCAAATGATTTCCCCTCAGCGATAATATAGATTTATTGATTTGTGTATTCATGTCTTATTGTTACTATTGCTCTTTTGTGCTTCTTTTGCTTCACTGTACAGTACGCTTGACATACATGATATTCTTTATGTTGGGTATATAATTATCAGCATAATAAAGGTGGACATGTCCATGCTTTTACTAAGGCATGTAATATTCACTTGTATCTGTATCGGGATCTCCTGAAGCTTCGCAAGCTCCTTCAGATCTGTCATCCTCTCCTGCAGGGTGTCCAATCTCTGTTCCCTTCTCTCCACCTCCGCCTGTCAATCAAATAGCAGCGTTCTTAAATGTACACAATATATTTGTGAAGCCAAAGTCAGGCCGTGCGTATTGGTACAGTTCATACATCACAGTTATTGTGGGCACATCCCAAGCTCAGCTTTCACACAGAAACCAACAACACCACTCAAGCTAACCGTTAACTGGAAAAGAGACAAACATTTGGTCTGACCTGAAAGGTGGCGAGGCGGGACTCCGTCTTCCGCCTGTCACAGAGATTGGCCACGCCGTCTGTGAGGTCAGCGATGGAGGAGGCCGCCCATTGGTCGACGTCCTGCTCCATGGTCTTGAGGTTGTCCCAAAGGGACACGCAGTAGCCCAGTCTTTCCGCGTTGGTGTGAATTCTCTCTGAAACCTGCAGAAGGACCACATGCAGCACACTGTAGGTGCGCACGTAGCGCTCAATCACATAGGCGAGCAGGAACCCTCTCTGCCTCTTTCATCCTCTCGCTCTCATTTCCAGAGTGACAAGGGATTGTGGGAATCATTGTGCGCAGGAGGAAAAGGGAGGCTTAATTGGTTTGACAGATGCGTGGGAGAGGAGTGGGAAAGTGACAGAAGAGGGAGAAAACGTGTCTAGACTTGTTTATGTCGCTGTCTCATTTGTGACAGACGAGCAGCCGGCTGAATCCCAAACGATGAGACACGTACAGAGAATACATGTACTCATAAAAGAATACACACTTAGGGGAGGGTTTAGCAGCACCGTTCAACCTAAAAGAAAATAAAAATTAAAAAAACTACAATTAAACGTATCTTAACCAGATTTCTCAAATGTGTCTTTTTTTGTGAAACGTCACGTTAAAGGTATATTAGTCAGCTATTGCAAGGTAATTGTAAGCTAACACACTTTTCGTCAAATTCACCAAATATCTCCTCGCACTTCACTAGGTTGTCGTTCTCTGTGCGTGTTTGAAAAAAATTGTCAGGTAATTCTACACAGCCCTGGCTCCGTAAATAGGAACATAAACAAAGCGGTGAACACCGCTCACAACAACAAAGCCGTAGCACTGCGCTTTGCTTCACGATGCATAGTTAGCAAGCGTTCTCGAGAATAACTAAAAAGAAAAGTCCTAAAGTCTTTTATATAAATGTAAATACTTATTGTACTGTGTTATGTCCTACTGCATGACATCCAAACATGCCTCACCTCCAGCCACTGGCCTCTCAGTAAGTCCATGTCTCTCTGGATGGACTGTGTGTCACAGCTGGG
This sequence comes from Typhlichthys subterraneus, assembly GCA_027564835.1. NCBI lineage: Eukaryota > Metazoa > Chordata > Actinopteri > Percopsiformes > Amblyopsidae > Typhlichthys > Typhlichthys subterraneus. The sequence continues at coordinate 26,242 of JAODUH010005854.1, read as the reverse complement.
AACCTTCTGCAGCTCTCTCTGCAGCTCCTCTACTATGCTGATGAGATGGTCCATGACCTCCTGTTCATCTCTCAGGTCAGCCTGCATGGCCTCGTGCTAGAAAGGCAAAATGCAAGAGAGATGACAGCACATCACCACTAGAGGGAGGTCTAACTGAGATTTGAGTAAGGCCAGTTTCAGTTTAGTTAGTTATGTTAGCAGTTTAGTTAGTGATTGTCATTCACCTTCTAGTCTCTGCCTCTTCCCTTCATTAGCACTACATCACATAGGTAACTCTATGCTTAACATCTGATGACTTTCGGGAAGTAATACTGTCAATAACCACTGGCTGTTAGCATTGTCATTCACAAGTATGTCTCCGTAATTTCCTTTGCAACGATAGCGCACTGCTTTATTTACTAATTGAAATTTAAACATGTATTTCAATCAGTAACCATAGCCAACAAATTGTACCGATTTACAAGACCTGTAAACAGCCAGAGTCCTGTTGTTTAGTTTTCCTCATTGCACGTTTAATGTCCGACCGGTCATTGAGCTACGTAGTTGGTCGCCCTGCATGTCAATCAAAACACCTTGCTTGTCAAGTAGGCGGGTACTGACGCAGTTAGCCTGCGAGACTATTCACCTTTTAATCTCCACTTGTTTCATCAAACAAAAGCAGATTTTAGAAAGCAAACTAAAGGGGTTTCTGACCCGGGCCAACGTTCTCTTGGCCTCCTCTGGGCTGTGGTTGTGATCCGGCAGGTTGTGGGTGACAGCCTGGGTTTTTTCCACTGTGTTGCTGAGAGTGGACCGTAGACTGTGGAACTGTCGCAGAAGCTCGACCAGCACCCCGCTCTGCTCCTGACTGCAGAACACCAAATAGGATATCCAGAATCCATATAGTGTAAATAAGCTTTAACTACCAATACCACCATTTTAAACCCAGACAAATGAATATGAATTGTTTGAAGTGTTTATTTAGTATCAATACAAGATAAACTGCACAATTAACCACCATATGTGTTATGTGAAAAGATGGTGATATGGTCATGTGCCCTTCCTCACCCATTGGTAATCAGAGTCCTGACGTTCACCCAGGCCGCCTCCACCAGGCCCACCTCTCTGAGGGCCTCCCCAGCCAGCTCGCTGTCCCTCTGGGCCAGCTGGGCTCCTCTCTGCCCTAGCCACTGCAGGGACTGCTGCAACGACTGGAGCTCATCTTCCAGCTGGACAAAGAAACGCAGCCTGGGGAAAAAAAATAATCACAATAAGGAATACTGGCCCAGTTCACACATGAGACGCCTTGGTTGTTTTTTTCCAGGGCTTGGGGATCAAATATAAAAAGGTGCCGCGCCGAATACAATCGTGCAACAAAGTCTGCGGTGTAAGTTTTTAAAGTATTGATCATGTATCAACAGATAAAACACAATCACAATTGTGTGAGCGTCAATATCAGTACAACAAATTCCTAGAATATTCCAAATGGACTGTAAATTGTCAAATCCATCCAATGTGTGCAACATGTGCATGTATCTCGTGTTTATCATTCAATCGTCACCTTCCTATCAAATCAGTTAGTTCAGTATCCAGCCTTCCAGTAGCTGCCTACCTGTTTTGAAAGGCTTGGACGGAGCTCTCCCTGACTCCCTCCTGCATTGCTGCCTGCTCCAGCTTCTTCAGGCTCCCCATCACCTCCTCCCTCCTCTCCCTGAAGGAGCTCCACAGGGCCCCCAGGGCCTCCGCCTCGCTCTGCCTCCAACCCAGAGCCCTGTGCACCCTCTCCAGGCCCGCCACCAGGGCCACGGTCTGGCCCCTGCAGGAGCTCCTCCCCCGGGGGCCTGGGTCTCCGGAGCCCTGCCGCTCCACACTGTACAGATGGAGGCGGGCCTTGGCCAGGCGTCCGTCCAGCCCCACCGCCTGGGCCTCCAGGTGGGCCGCGTCGGCGGCCGCGTCCCGGGCTTCGCGGTGGAGCTCCTCGGCCTTAGAGCGGTCCCAACTGCCCCGGCCCTCTATGCCGTCGAGGAGACGCCGCACGGCCGCGGCCGTCTCGCTATGCCTGCAGAGGAAGTCCTCCAGCTCAGCCAGGCACTCCCCCCGCAGGAGCAACATGTGCTGGGCTTCTCTCAGGGGCTGCAGGCTGTCCTCCACCCAGGCACAGATTTGCTGCTGGGCCTCGGGGGCGGAGGAGGACCGGAGGGAGGCCTCTATCTGCTGGAGGCTCTCTCTCAGGGACGCGTGCTCCAGGAGCCTCGTCTCATGTTCCTGGAAGACAGTGGCGTCACTCAAAACACGGAAATGTACCTGTAATGAACCTCGCTCATAACTTTACAGCCAGAAAGCTCTAGAAGCCTTCAACACATCGAGGTTTGACCTCGCTCACCTTGTGTTGAGCGACTGCAGCCTCCAGGTCGGCTATATCGACCTGGGAAGTGCTTCTGAGGCCAGACAGGAAGTTCTCGCTCCACTTGGTCAGGGTCAGGAGTGCCTGGTCAAACTGCTCGAGGTGAGACAGTTGACAACACATCAGATCCATTCTGGAGAGATGAGGGAGACATTTTTAGGCTAGGCAGGGGGAAACTAAATTAGCAAAATTTGCTACTTTACTAGCATGGCTGGGGGTGATTAGTAATTCAATTTTACATAGATTTCCTCTCCACCCTTTATTACTGCTTGAACAGAACCACAAAAAATGGAACAAAAGAATATGTTTCTAGAAGTAAAATGTACATGTAATATGTAAATGTATAATATGTAACAATATAATTATATTGTTTTTTTTATTTCAGCAATGTTTCATTAGCGGTCGAGAAAATTACACACCGAATGCAATTTAGAACATCCACCACTAGAAGTTATTGTACCCCTGTCCAAATCAGAGAAGTAAACAAGATGGATCGTGGATATTACAAAAAACTGTAGTGAAAGAAGACCGCAGACCCCAATGATCCAAAGATTGCATTTACCGCGACTGACAGATCTAGAAATTAGATAATGTCCATTAAAGTCCCAACACCAGACTATTACCTGTGTGTAATACTGCCCTTCAGTGAGGTGAGTCTCTCCTGAAGCTGTGTGAGGTCCCTGGTCAGCACCTGAACACACTCTTCGTGGGCTGTGGGGTACAGACACTGCCCCTGACTCACCAAATTCTGGAGCATAGCCTCACGCATAGGCATCTCCTTCTGCATGTCCTGAATAGGAAAATGTATTTGAACACATAGAAATGATCAAACTCATGGTCAAGTATTTATACAACCCACATTAAAAGAAATAAATAGAGAACTGGAAGGATGTCTGAATTTCAACAGAACATTGATACTTGTAAATGTATAGTAAATGCTTGTGTATGTGAGAGGATTGGTGTGATTTACCTGCACATTCTGCAGTTCGTTTCGGAGCTTTACTTTGTCTGCAGACAGTAGACTGGTGTCTGAACAGCAGACGCACACACACCTGTCTAGCCAGCTCTTCACAAGGGTAGTGTCCTTTTCAAATCTGGAGATAGAAAAAGAAACAAGATATTTTGTAATAAACATCTTTTATATCACCCACCCACACACACACACTCCAGTGATACAAAAGTGCATCTTTGTTATATGACACATATTGTGTGGGTGAGCGCGCACACATTTGTATCTGTGCCTCATATTCTTAAGTTAAAAAAAGAACCCGAATCTCTGACAATATGCCTACAGAGAAAGAGATGACTACATATGACCACAAAACAAGCCACATTAAAAAGTAATCTCACACACACACACACAAACACACACACGTGCGCGCGCAGGACTGAGCGTGCAACACAAAGCTAGCCTACTACCTTCACATACAAGTGAACACACATCACTGCAGCATAATACAATGTGAAGCAATCCCCACTGTGTACTGAGAGAAGGGCAATCAGAAAAACGTTATTGCAACAGAAAGGCAACGGTTCCCTACAGAACACAGCGAGTCACGCTCCTGTACACACATTACACAATCACAAAGATAAGGGGATCATTCATGGAATATTGAACACAGACGCAAACACAAGAAGCTTCTAAAGACAAAGAAATAGCTATTGATACAGTAGAAGCATCTTAACAGATCAGGAAAGTGTCTATAATATGAGCTGACATAAAAACAAAACAATTTAAATACATAAAGGGTCTCATAAAAAAAAAGACAAAGATAGATTATTAAAGATAGATTATTGTAGATTAGTTAAATGAAAAACTATTAATTAAAAATGAATATAATATGATTATAGACACCAAGGCCTTCATCATCATCATCATAATCATCATCATCATAATATTTAATTTATATTAGCAATTAATAAAAAATGAAAACCAATGACATTATGAACAATGAATTAATCAATGATAAAGAAGAAAAAAGAAAAGCTTGACACACTTTTAAGTTTGTTTATCATTTAGAAAAAGTTCATAAAAAGAAAATACAAACACAGCACATCAAATATAACCAGACAAAATACTGTTTGCAGGTCATATTTGGTAAACAAATCCCGTACTCTTGACATTGTCTCTCTTTACCAGTTGCCGTACCTTTGCCATAGTTCTAGTAGATTATTCAATGTAGCTTGCTTTTCTGCAGCTTTCTCCACATACTCCCCCTGTTGCTTCTGAAGGCTAGTCAACAATTCCGTGTGAGGGCTGCCCTCTCCGAGCCTCTTCATGGCTGAACACAGAGCCATCAACCTGGGATTCACCTGCTCCAAGGCCTGGCTCACCTCCTGACATGAGGGTGAATGAAAGACCAGGAAATCACACGCGTCCCGTTGTTAGTGTAATGCTCTCACATTACTGCATTAAGTGTGCACGTAATGAATGAATGATTCCTATTCTAGACACATTGTCCTATTCTCTCACCATGTGTTCCTGCAGTCCTCTGTACGTCTCAGACGATGATACACAGTATGTCATTGGACGGTCTATCTTCTCTTGGAGATCCCTCACTGTTTTTTTCACCTGACGACGACACACATTATACATGATATGCTTTTCAAATGGGTTGTGAAATCAACAGGTGAGCGATGAGAATTCACTTAAATGAGTGTTGTGAGTGTTATAAACCACCTGCTCCACGTTGTCGCTGTATCTTCGTCTGTGGGAGGCGCTCTGGTTGAGCTGTCCACTCAGCTCGTCCGCTCTGTCCCTCAGCTCCTCCCACAGGCGTCCCATCTGGGCCAGCCGGGCGCGGCGACGCCCTACCTCGCCGGCGGTCACGAACTTGGCCAACGCCTCGCACTTGGCCTCTAGCTGGGCCAGCGACGCCCTCCTCTCCACTAGCCCCGCCCCCACCGCCTGACGGACATGTTGGAGGAGCGAGGCAAAAAACATGCGGCTGTGAGGTACAATAGATAATAGACGCCAAGGCTTTGCTTCATCATCTGGGTATTGTCCAAGCATGTCTGGTTTGATCTGGTCTTAATACGCCACAGACCAAAAGGCCACAGTTCACTCCAATTTCATTGTCTGTCATTTTGGACAGACCTTTTCTCCCTGCCAGCGGAACATTCCATTTCGAGATGATTGGGTACAAATCAGTAATGATGTTACCTAAGGGCCAAGCTTGTTCTACTTAATGATTTCTCTTTTCCCCAGAAAGGACTTTTGTCTAAATGACATATTTCAAATTAGTGCAGCCCTTTCGTGTTCCTTCAGACAAATGCAACTGTCCCCAGCCCACACCAGGTAAAACTTTCATTTTAAGATAAGAACCATTGATTCATTGACCTTTACGTTTCTGTCCAGGCACATAACACTCGTGAGTGAAGGTCTTGCTGGGTGTGACATACCTCTACTGTGCTCATGTGTTTGTCCAGAGGATCTAATGAGGAAGTAGGGTTGATCTTCTCCAGCTCTTTTGCTCTCTCTGTGAGCCAGAGCAAGAAGGCCTCTGATTGGCTGCTGAAACGCTCCCACCAATCACTTACCAGCTCCAACTGGGCAACACTAGGAAATATTAACATTTAAAGGTGCTATACAGTATGCAATATTTTGAACATTAACAAAGCAGAAAAAAATATTTTCTATCTAAAGATAGAGTGGAGCGATGGCATCCTGAGCAGAGAATATTATATTTTCTCCCTCTGTGTGATATGTACAGTAATCTAAGCAATATTTAATCTGAGATACTGATGCTCTAGTATGACTAACTAATGGCAGACATTATATAGACCCACTTTAATATATAGTTTGTGAAATAGCAGATACACACAAGCTATGGTACACACATATTATATAAAATATCAAAGACAATATGTATATTGTTGTTTTCATTCAAAACCACCACTAGAGATAAATTCAAGAAAATTACGTACTTCTTTTTCAGTTGATCTAGAAGTTGTGCGACTCTCTCCCTGGTGGACTGGGCTTGCTTTAGAAGACATGTCTCAGTTTTAACTCCCAGTTGGACACCTGCTGCTCTCTCCATGAGGGAATCTGCTCGTTCTGTAAACACCTCAGCCTTCATCAACACCTCCTACAATACAGTTGAAGGACTACGATTAAGACACAAAAGAACTGCAGCACCCGTAGACTAGATTAGCATTAATAATGAACAGCACACCTTGCTGTTTATTAATTGACTGTTCAGGCTCTCAAGGCTGCTGAAGAGAAGTTCTTTGGGCAGCCCACTGCTAGCACTGGTGACAAACCTCCAGATGGCCCCCCGCTCGGCTTCAAAATCCTGCCAAGCACTCAAAACCTCCTGGGGATAATGAAGTAAAAAAAAAAAACACAATGTATGATACACACACACACACACACACACATTAATAATAACACCTGCGCTCTGAATCTAGAGGGATCCATTACTACAGTATGTGTTGAAGGGAATGCACATACAATATAAAGTCAGTGCTAATATGCACAGGTGACAGTCCACATACCAGTGTATCCCAATTACCCAGCCATTGACTGTGACACCTGTGGCCAGTGCAATGTCGTAATAAAACAACACTTCAGACCCGTAAGGGGGGGGGGGGGGGCCCCTGCAGGTTTAGCTCATGTGTGCCCATTTTCTGGTCCACGTCCTTGAAAGCTCCCTCCATTTCCTGAATCTCCTGACTAAGCTCCTCCCCATCGTGGAGCTGGCGACAGTGGGAAACCAGACGCTCCGCCTCCTTTCTGTGCGTACGCAAGCGCTTCAGATGTTGCTGCAGAATAGACAGCAAGACGTATGACGCCGTTAGCTACACGGGGTCACGTTCTAGGCACGTCCATTTGCTTTGGACTGGAAACATAGCAGAAACCTGGTGAATGAGATGCAGCTGCTTAGCCTCTTCTAGGTTATCAGCCTCCAGTATTTTGGTGATCTGCTCCTCGACCTCTGTCTGTGCCCTGAGGAGCTCCTCTAGAGCACCGTGCACCTCCTCTTTCAGCTCCTCACCTTGGACCACAGCTGGGCCCACCTCACTCCACTGGCAAGGACAAACGACAATAGCACGGTCTGGATTCACATCTACAGAAGCATCTACTGTTCAAATTGAAAAGGTATATTTTGGCCACAATGGCCACAATTGAGATTGGCCCATTATAGTCCAATCAAACACAGTGGCGGTATGAAATAAACTGTGGAAATACAGGTACAGTATGTAGTTCTTTTCAGCCAACACTAATTCTGGCAATTTGGTATCATGCTGGGTATTATACTCACGAGATCAGGTTATAATGGCTTTCATTTTATTTTGCCATAAGTATCAGTGTGGAGCCCTCAATGCAAAAGTGTTTTTCACTCGTTTAGAGCATAATCGATCCAATCAGCGGCTAGCTAAAGTTTACAAGGTAATGTCATATATTTTCGGTTTCCACCAGATTGATTTTAAACACTCTGATTGGGTGAGATAAAGGTAGGAAATGCATACATGCACGGACGTCTGAAATGTATTCGCACTGCCTTTATGACACACACGTTTGAACTGAGGGGTTCCACCAGACTGATACTCGCTGCGAAGTCAAACTGTAGCGTGTAGGATCACGACGGTATCACAAGGCTCTTATATTATGTTCTCACCTGGCAGAGGGAAGACTCGAGGCTCCTCAGATCTGTGGTAAGTTTGTCTAGGGCTGCCTTTTGCCTTTGGACCTCCAGGTCAGAGCTAACTTCAGACAGCACCGCCAGACGGCCCTCGAGCCACGATAAGCTCTCCTCACGACCCTCCACTCCCTCCTGGAGTGCCTGGAACGGTTCACGTATGTGAGTGAGGCTTACGAATATACAAGGAGCGCAGTTATTGATGTTTCCCCCCGGAAACTTCAAACAATGTGAAGGCTCACCTGAACTGTGGCGCCCAGTTGTTGTCTGTGAGCAGGGTCTCTGGCCGACTCCCTCAAAAGCATCAGCTGCCTTCTCTGAGACGACAGCCAATCGGAGAGCTCACAGAACCTTTGAAGACAAAGCAATTCATGTGAAGATACAATATGGTTCCTCCGACAACAAAAAAGCATTTCAGGGAAATCACATTACGTGGATTGATACCAGATTGAAACAGATTTGGCACATTTGATTCAATAACTATCTATAAAAATAATGTTTTACTGTATCTATTACAATGTATGTTATTGTGACCATGCAGTGACCCTGAAAACTTAATAAGGATAAACAAAACATTTGTTATGAATTAGGTATAAACAAAATGGAGGTCAGGTTTTTCCCCACCTCTCGTTCCACTCGCTCCACTTATCCGTGTGTTGCTGCAGTTTGAGGTGGGCGGCCTCTATTTGCTCTGCCACCTCGGCCACGGCTCTGATGGTGGACTCTAACACTCTGTGGGCCGGGTCGTTGTCCGGCAGCCTCTGACACACGTCCTCCATGTTACCAATCCTCTCCTCACACTCGGCCAGAGGGCTGCCTTCCCTAAAGAACACCTTGGGGAAGCAGAAGACACTGGGGAATTAGCTTTACTCCTCCGGGAGCGTTCAGTCTCACGACGTCTATCATAGACAACTCCTCCCCCTCTCCTCCACGTACCCGGTGCTCTTTGACCACTCCTTCACTGGTCCAGCTGCTGGAAAGGCTTTGCATCTCCCTGTCCAGCTCCGCCCTGCAGTCTCGAAGGATGGCCTCCACTTGGCCTCTCTCCACCTCCACCTTCAGGCGGAGCAGATGACAGGGCACCTCCGCCTGGATGTCCTGCAGGCAGACAGAGAGAGCGCAGGAGAGACCGGTTCAGGCTTAAATAGTGGTGGTTACGGTTTACGCTAACTAGTTAGCTGCTAATTCGATGGACACCGGAGAAAACAGGGCCAAAGGTTTCCTTATTAAACTAATTAAGTATCGACTTATTGAAGGGAGGGATAAAGCAAGGTGACCTCTAACCTTCCAATGTTTGTGGAGGCTGCGGACGGTCTCCTGTAGCGTCTGCTGTTCGTCCTCTGGGAGGATATCCGTCAGCTCGTCGCATGCCTTTAAAAACACGCTCAGGACTCGTTGGTCAAGTTGACTGAAGTAATCCTGGCAGAAAGAAGATCAACGGGGTTAAGACCGCAACCTTTTCTATCCTTATTCCATTTGAAAGTCTCCAATAAGTAGGGTGGTTCACGCTATTGATTGGCATAGAACAACGTCTATATACGGATGAACACAGAGAACACTGTGAAAACACCACTGATGGCAAACTTCAGTGTTCCTGAAGTTCCTCCACTTCATGCCCAGAGCGCACAGCTTAAGGTCTTAGATTAAGCTAAATCATAAAATTGAAACACTATACAGTAAACATACTAGAAAGCATTTCTATATTTTAAACAAAGTTTGATGTCGGACCGTGAATGACAACAAACGAAACACCAATTGTTGTTTTAGTCAAACGCAAGGAGTATGAGATCTCTCTACATCTTCCTTTAAAGAGCAGGTAGGCTCACCACAGTAAGCTGCTGAGTATATGTGCGGTTCTGAAGGTGCTGATACCACAACGACAAGATACCTTTAAGAATAGGTGTCATCCGCCGGGGCCTTACCTTGTGTCTCTTCAGGAGCTCCTCAGGGTCTCCAGTATCTCTCAGGCAGCCCTGAGCTGTCCTCAACACCCTTTCCAGCTCCTGTCTAGACTCCTCAAACCTCCTCCTCAGGCAGTTGTTGGCCTCCTCTTGCCTGCTCCACTCACCCACCTCCTTCACCAACGCCTGGGAGACAGACAGGGTCTCATGGGTTATGCACTATAATTGTATAACATAATAGTCTTTCATTAGGTGAGTGAATGAATAATGGAACAGGTACAGTAAGCCTAGCCTGCACCCACTCCTGGGTGTATATGGGTGTAATGTGATTCATATTAACAAGCATTGTTGGTACACCAGTGTCTGCATGTGCATCTGCACAGTGCATACAATATGTGCAGTGTGCACCTGTGCTGAAGCCTGGATCTCAGCCACTCGCTTCTGCAGGATAGAAGGGTCAACGTTTCGCAGCACCATGCTGTTGGACAGCGCCCTCTGCAGGGCGTGATGGTTCCTCTCGATCACTGACAGACAGCGCTTGCAGCTCTGCTGCTGGCTCAGCAAGTCCTGACAGGGAAAGCATTGTTGTTGTCTAACTCTAACCTGCTTGCTGGTAATTGTACACACAACTTTAATTTGAACATTTGTTACATTAAAGGTATAGTAAAAGGCAGGGTCAGTCATTCTTGCTATCTTCGAGCTCAAATCAAAACAGTATCCCTCCGCAGCACAGCCTAACACATAGAAATTCATTTTGAAGCAAAACGTAGTGCTATGGCTTTTTTGATGTGAGCAGTGTTCGCCACTTTGTTTATGTTACTATTTACAGGGCCGGCTGTGTAGAAGTATCTGATCATTTTTTCAACATGCACAGAGAACAGTAAGGTAGCGAAATGCGAGAAGGTATTTCTTAGGGGTGTGCGCGGTTAGTCGGTTAAGTGGTAAACTTCTGGGACCATCGCTAGTCCGCACCATAAATACTAGTCTGTTAGACTTATTATTTTAGTATAAGTAGTGGCTTAGTACTGCCTCAGCCTGCACATGACACACGCAAAACAGTCTGTTGATGCTACGAGTGGAGTTGGTAGCGCTTGATTTTCCATGCCTTCTTGGTTCCTAGTAGCGAGGGATCGTGGACAACTCTTAAAGTGGAAAACGTTGATGTTGCCACAAGCTTCGCTCGTAGAAGACGACTAAGAGGTGTTATTTGCAGCACAGCGTCATGCATTATCCAAACTAATCTGGATTCACAACCTCTCTGCTTTCGATTTAACCTTACAGTACAACTGCATTTAATATCATTAAAAAATGGGTTCCTGACTGTTTGTTCACCTCTGTTTAAGTTAGGCTAAATAGCATTTTGCTAGCATTAGCAAACGCTTTTCAGCACTGCCAATGCAGCATACAGATCAGTCATACAGAATCAATAATTATATAATATAAAGAGTTTAATAACGCACTGGTCTCGCTGCCTTTTAATAACGGCGCTGTATTGGCACTCTGCCACTGTTGTGCCATAGGCTACTGTAACTGCATTTCAAAGATGAAGCGGTCGGATTATTATTTTTTAAATGAGGAGAAAGGGAAAGCTAAAACGTGATCTCCACCCACTGAGACAAAACAGCAGGTAGGGAGAAAACTGCAACCTGTGCACACGCTGACAATTTTAAGCCTGATTGTGATACATTTTGATGGTTTTCTGAGTGTTTGGTATTTTTAGACTAGTCGACTAGTCTATTTTTTTTATTTCGTTTAACTGACGGCAAGATTTGTCACTAGGAACATTCCTAATATTTCTTTAATTTGACAAAAAGTGTATTAACTTTGCATTTATCTTACAACAGTCGACTATACCTTTAAATAATTCTGGAGAAAGCTTGTTGATATTTGAACTAAATCAAATGCCATATAAGGTGCTCCCTCAGAAGCTCCGCCACAGACATTGGAAACGCATTGTAAAGGCTAAGATATTGTTGCTCTGTGCGGTCTGCAACACTTTGTTTGTGTTCCAATTTACGGAGCCAGCGCTGTGTAAGAGTACTGCATTTTCTTTCAGCACACACAGAAAATTGTTATTTAGAAGAGACAGAATTGGACAAAAACTGAATTAGCTAAGAATTGCTAACTATACCTTTAATGATGAATGGCTTTGTCAATGATGCGAGTAAAATTGAAACAACATGCTCTTGTTTGTCTTACAGTAAGATCTCTCCATAATAGTTTGTATTATTGAAGTAAATGACCTGGAAGCATGTCATATATTTGTTTGTAATGTGATCCCACCTGGGATGGGCCCTTTAAATGGCATGTCAGTAGCTTTCACTCAGCCATGCGTCTTCATATATATGCACGCTATCTAACCTGCCACTTGTGTCTGTACTCGGCCAATGTGTCTGGCTCTCCGGATACAGACGTGATGCAGTTGGCTCTGTCCAGAGCCTGGTAGAACCCTGTGATGTGCTTCTCCATCTCCTCCAGCAGGGGCAGCAGGCCGTGGCACTCTCTCACCAGGGCTGGACAGCGCTCCCGCACCTGCAAAAACCACATAGGGACCTAACCTGCTGGAACTACATCGGTGTTCAGTATATGAATATATGACGGGGCTTGAGCAGCACCTTGTCTGCGTTGTGTACCTTCGATGGAGCCTACCTTGCTCAGTTGACCTTTGGCCGTTGCCATGGTCGCCAGGACCCTGGCGCCTTCGTCCTGCGGCGCGTCCTTGGCGATGAGCTGAGCACTGCGCGTAGCCAGCTTGTACTGCGTCTCCATGGCAACCACCTTTTGCTTGGCGTTCTGAGAGTGAGGTGCGAGGGAAGAGGCTAAATGTCACGTTGTGCTTACATCATAAAGGCTGCCCTGGTGGAGAGCCACTGTCGGAATACATGCTTTCCGTTTGATGCTACAAAAACCAACTGCCGTGGCGTAATTCGGTTCTACTGCAGCCCCTGCCTACCCACACAGGTGTTTTGAGTTAACTTGACTGATTAACCCTCTTCTCAGGACAGACCATGCTTGATTGGCATGCCCCCTGACTCTGCAGCAGTACTTGCATGGCAGTTTAGTTGCACCTGCAGATCTAGTCCAGACAATGTGCGGCCCTCACCTCCACATCTTGCAGGAAGCCCCTAACATTGAGGAAGGACAGCTGCACAGGGGCACTGAGCTTGGCCTCTGCTGTGTCCAGCAGCTCCTTCAGGGCCGACACAGCTTTCACATGGTCCGTCCTCCACTTATCCACCTCGTCAGTATGTGCATACTACACAAACAGAAGAGCCCTCAGTACAACAGTCTACAGTAAAATTAGTGGTTTGGGCCAAGACCCTAGTCTGGCTCCGCCCGACTATTGCTCTGAGATTTATAGTCTGGAAACCCTGTTCACATTAGTGATTTCACAGCCAAACTGCTGGCGGCCCAATCAGGGTGGGTATGTTCGAAATGGTGTAAGAGCTAGATGAGGCGATCAAAAGAGTTGTAGCTACGCCGATTGGTTAAATGCTGTCCAATAGTTTCACAATTGACAAGAGGTCTACGCCATGTAGTTAGTTCATTCATCTGCTTTACTTGTTTGAATTTAAGAAGTGGGATAAAGAGTTCATTCATAATTAGTTAGTTCATTCATCTGTTTTACTTGTTTGACTTTAAGAAGTGGGATAAAGAGTTAATTCATAATTAGTTAGT